>JADDOH010000332.1:0-205381 GCA_016648135.1 Agrypnia vestita | reverse complement strand
TAATGGCAAATAGCGAACAAGACCTACAAAGTCTAGTTAGCAGGATGTATGATGTATGCAAGGAAAGTGACCATATTATGAATGTAAAGAAGTCAAAAGTAATGGTATTCGAGAAGGAGGAAAGTAAGACAACGTGTGAAATACTAGTAGGCAATGAATGTTTGGAACAAGTAGATGAGTTTGTGTACTTGGGAAGTATGTTCGATAGAAGAGGGAATGTTGAGAAAGATATAGAGAGGAGAGTGACTGCCGGGAATAGGGTGAACGGTGCTTTGAATGCAATAATTTCTAATAAAAATATGTCTACCGAGGCAAAACTGGCGGTACATAATGGAGTTCTGGTACCGACACTAATGTATGGAAGTGAAGCCTGGAGCTGGCAGAAGAGGAACGAAAGTAGATTGAATGCAGTGGAGATGAGGTCCCTTAGACGTATGTGTGGTAAATCCATGTATGAGAGAGTAAAGAATGAAGATATTAGGAATGAATGTAAAGCTGATCGTAGCATAATACAGAGAATAAAAATAGGGTCGCTCAGGTGGTTTGGGCATGTTGAGCGAATGAATGAGGAAAGAATGGTAAGAAAGATATATGATGCAAGTGTTGACGGCGCCAGAAAAAGAGGGCGACCACGGAAGACGTGGCATGACCAGATTAACCAGATACTGGAAGATGGTCCTGTTAGAAGTCTGAACAACCGTCGAGCTTGCATGCGAAGATGTATGAATGTAGACGAAGCGAAAGTTGTATGTCAGGACAGAAGAGTATGGCGCTCTATCCTCTCTGCCTACCCCCTCGGGGAAACGGCGTGATGGTAAGTAAGTAAGTAAGTAAGTAAGTTCTCCAAATATACGTTTAAATATTATTCATGCTTCTTGTTCTCACCGCACGCCCCTGACAAATGGGTTGTTAGATTATTATTATTAACATTTTTAATATTTAAAGCATTAACGTTGTGGTTAGACATTATAACAGAGTGTTAAATTAGTATAAACCACTACCAGATTTTTGGTCTAACGGTTTCGAGACGTACCTGTCTCTTCGTCAGGACCAAAACTACACTACTACGAGGGAGAGAGATTCCTGATCGTTCTCTGGGCTAGTTAGTGCATGCTTGTCCTTGAGAAGATTAACACGCATGTGATAAATATTGGTAAAAATTTAACAATACTATGGTTGTGGCGTATAGTGTTGTGTTGATCCTGACGAAGAGACGGGTACATCTCGAAACCGGTAGACCTAAAATCTGGTAGCGCTTTATATTAATTTAACTAACACTCTGTTAGTTAGGTTATTGTTCATATGTATATTTTTCGTATAGACCGTGTTTTTAGATAATCAAATAGACGACCGTTTCGCTGCACTACATATCGTATACTAATAGGTCACCGCTCAAAATGTGCACATTGCGTACTGTAATACTCGCACTAATTCAATTCAATCCTTGCGCGAGAACTGACGCGAGACTGCCAAACTCGCAGTAATATCCACTGGGAGCTATAGCCGCAAAGTAAACACTTCGTTCTGTTACGCTTGATTTCTTGTGAGCAAAGCGGATCCGGTACACACGACGTGAGAATGTGCTGCTGTTTACCATCGGAAATGCCGGCCATGTCAACAAAACATCAAATAATATGCGAAATGGCGCCCGCTGACAACAAATATCGTTTAGAGATTAGTAATGCAACGAGAGATGGTCTTCTGATATTCATGCACCGCGATATAATGCACATAAATCAATATATATATACATATATATGTTATAATGAAGGTTTTCACGGGTGTTAGAAATGTTAGTATTAATTTCTTTGGGGGTAATCCGCGTCAAAATCTGATCCTCAGAAGGACCATTCGTCAACCGACGTTTCGCCTGAATCACAACAGGCATCTTCAGGTTGTCTTGTTAATAAATTTCCGTCACGAGGGGCAGTGCAAGCACGTCCGTTCGTATCGGAAGCTTATTACCAAGTGAGGTCTGGTAAGTCAAACAAACGCCATTAAGGCCAGCAACGGCCGGGAACACCCAATTTTTAAAACAAAATTCCCGAAAATCATTAAGGCCAATAATGACCACAGTACCCAAATTTAGACTTTGACTTACCAGACCTCACTTGGTAATAAGCTTCCGATACGAACGGACGTGTTCGCACTGCCCCTCGTGACGGAAATTTATTAACAAGCAACCTGAAGATATATATATATTAATTTATGTGGATTATGTATATAACTTGTGTTTCCCTACCCACGAAGTTTTCTCCACAACCATCCACCGGTGGTTATGGTTGTGGATAGCTCTTGGTGACACATCGAAAATATGCGAATTTGGTGGGGGTGGCTGTGCGTGGGTAGGAGTGGGTGACGAAAATGTGCTTTCTAGCACATTGTTTTGTTATGGGAAGGCCGCAAATGCTTCAGATTGTTTCAAAATAGGCGCGCCGACTGTGACGATGAGTCTAGAAGGTTCCGGAAAAACCTGCTCTAGAAAGTTCTGGAAGGAGAAAGTTCTAGAAAATTCCCGAAAGTTCTATAAGGTTCTAAACTTTCTTGAAAGTTCTGGAAGGGGAATGTTCTAGAAGGTTCGCGAAAGTTCTATGACGATCCAAACAGTGTTCTAAAAATCTACGTGTGCGAAGCCGCGCGGGCACAGTTAGTAATCTAATAAACTTTATAATAACACGAAATGTTTTTGTGTTTGTTCCTGAAAATACGCTATAGATATGAAATAAACAATAAAATACACGGAGCTAATTTCCGGCTACATATTGACATTTTGATTACCTTTACAGTACGAAGGTACTCCAAAAAGTTATGATATTTATAAAAATGAAAATATGAATCAATCTGTCCATATAATAATATTTAAAGCATTGTTCATATGTGGGGTATAGAAAGAAAAGCAGCAATATTCAAAAAAATTAATGCAATCATCGAGGATTACTAATTTGTAATGTATCTACTAAATTCGAGATTTTGTACGAAACATTGCCTATAAATTTATAGGAAACATGATTTTGAAAGGAATAAATAGGTTTAACATAGAATTCAGTACATTTTTAATTAGTAATTCGCGGTAACTGCATTCAAAACACTTTTTAAAATATTTTTAGATATTGCTGTAGATTTGCTTTTATACCCCACATATCTGAATAAGCAGAAAGTATTTTGTTTAAAATAACTATTTATTGAATAATTATTTTATTTCTATGCCAATGTTCCCTTCGTCAACAACCTATACCTATTTTTTTATAGGTAATAAAATTAAAATTGGAAATATAGATTTAATAAAAAACAAAAAATAAATAACTAATTAGGAACTAGGTATGGTCTTAATAAATTTAAAAGGTTTTGTTTTTTTTTATTATGAGGATAAATTAATTTATGTACTGTGTGTTAAAAAAATAATTGTATTTCCTTTATTTTTTAAAAGGTCTTTACTTTCTGGATTACCTCGTACCTATTTATAATATAAAAAGGTGTGAACTCTACAAAACAGGCATTATAAACCAAGCGTCGATATTACATACACAGCGAATAATGTGTTATAAATATTTTAAACCTTTCAACACAGAACCCTTATTAAAATTTCTACGAAGCTACGAAATCGAAATCACTAACATTAAAATAATATATAACTCCATATCATTAATCAAACAGCTAGTGAAAACGCCTCAATGTTCAAAATAAAAATAATGCTCCTTGTATTTTGGGTTAATTCAATTAGGGTTATCGAAGTTACCGTTTTTAAAATTATTATCAATCCACGCAACAGATTAAAAAAACTTTATTAACATGCATTTTAGAATAAAAATATAATCTAGTGATTAAATTGCAAAATTAAGTTAAAGAAAAAGCTCTGTCTAATAATCGCCACGAGTCTACTTGCCAAGTTTCAGCTCGATTGGATCACGTGAAAAGGGTCAAAAATCGATCCAAAGTTTTTTTGACGGCAAGCAAGCAGACGCCACGAGTTAATGTAAAGGGAGTAAAAAATAAGCTGTGCACAATTAGAATTTCTGAAAAATATACTTTTGGATGTACTAACATATATAAGTCACTATATCGACATGCATGGCAGTGTATAGAAAGAGCCTTCATTCTTGTACTGTCGAGAAAATCTGTTCAGGCAGCCTTTTGCTTCCCCTTTGCGGATGTGTCCAAGTGAGTTTTACTGAGAATTTTCTATTTGAAGTAGCGGCGGATTCATCCCAAGATTCTCTTCAATGATATCATACCTGATTTGATCTCTTGAGATATTAGATATATTTCATGATACCTCTTTCGGTTTTCTCCTGAAGTAATAGGACTACAAAAAAACGCAGACGATACTGTACTGATAACAAACGGCCCAACATGGGAACTAGCTCACGAATTAGCAAATAAAGATATCAATACTCTAAAATCATGGTTTGACAGCAACCTACTGGACACTCAACGCCAAAAAACTACATATATATTTTTTGTCTACAAAAAATACCTATACATAACAACAAAATTATAATCCATGAGCAAAAATGTAATACGAACTGTAAACTACCTAACAATAATAATTATACAATAATCAACTCCACCTCCGAAACAAAATACCTTGGTGTGATCATTGATCAACACCTCAAGTGGAATAGACACATCATCGAACTAGTAAAAAGAATAAGGAAATGTATCTACATATTCGTTAGATTAAGAAATATTTTAAGTACAAAAATTATTAAAAATGTTTATTACGCCATTGTTCACTCTCTACTCATATACGGTGTTATCGGACGGGGAGGTTGTTATAAAAAAAATATAAACTCAGTAAAAATATCACAAAGGATTATCATTAAAGTAATACTGAAAAAAAATCAACATTTCCCACAAAATATCTCTTTAAATTGTTTCCAGTACCAAACGTAGATGATATTTTCAAGCAAGTTTCCATATTAAAAATATGTAAAGAAAAAAACCTTACAGAAAACCAGGAATATTTCAAACTTATGAGAAATGGAAACCAATTCATAATGCCTAAATGTAAAACAACCCATGCAGCATCACTATATTTATAAAGCCATTAATTACTATAATAACTTACCTATCGATACGATGCATCAGTAACCTCTCAGAGCAAATCAAAAAAATTAAAATTTTCCTTAAATCAAACTTAAATTCATAAATCATTTAAACCTTAAATTAAATTTTTTCAATATAACTCCTATACTTTCATTATCAATTTACCTTTTTACTGTATTAATAAATAACTTGTATACACTATGTATCTATATATTATAACAAGGAATAAGAACTGTGGCTCTCTCATCAGACTCAAGAGCTTCTCTTCACTGATGAGGTCTACATGACTACCAAGTATTTAAAAAAATGTTTACTCTGATATGTTATATATAAGAACTGTAATTGTATCATAAATTAAACAATAAATATATATATATTTTTGGGTACTGGATGTAAATATATAATGCAGATTCTAAAAATCTGCATATTAGAATCTGCGTATGTACATGAATTTCAAATAAACTTTTCCGTTTTAAAACATACATTTTTCGTGTTTAAGACGCCAGAAATTCATTGGTTGTAGTCTGAAACAATTAAGGAAATCTGCGTACGCTTTAAATTTTTCCCACGCTTTGAATGACCGCACAACCAAACTAAAACAGATCATTTTATTTCGAGACGGCGAGAACTACATTAAAAGTGTACGTTAAAACGTGAGGGAATAAAAATACTCGGCTTATTAATAGTCGAGGTGCGGAGGCGAGGCCGATGACGGATCTTGTAAACAAACTACAGCTACATATCCAATCATTAGTATTATTCGCATCCGAATGGCTCTCGGCCCCCAATCAGCGCCGCCGCTGGGCCGCCTCTGGTATTAATAGACCGTGACGTAACCTCAGGATGGTGATGATGATGGCGTGGAAGATCACTCGGGAGTCGCTAATGCGGGCGCATTACTGCAGCTCGTGATCTGTCGGCTGGCAGCTGACGTCGAGGTGGAGGACTGCCCAATTAAATTACATTGTTGCAGGAGCAGTACTTCAACTGTTTTTCTGGGGCTGGTTTAGAGCGACGATAGCGAGTGTTCTTTCCAGCCTGATGAAAGAGACTGATCAATGTCTACACGACCCTCAAATCTCTTCCCGGATCCTGGCTGGAACCACCGGCAAATTGAAAATATTAAACTCCACCTTTGTCGGTGAATTGGATATACCGGTTCTTTTATCGTTCGAAATGAGGATTATAAAACATTATAAATTGAGCGACCAAAGGAAATAAAGATTAAAAAACTGGCACGATATACTATCCGGATATAACGTGAATTAAAACTGAATCGAAAAATAACTAATAAAGCTCCCACTTTTCCGAGAATCTTCCCTTTTATACCTTCTGGACATATATTTTTTCAAAACAAAATATAAAATTACAAATATTATGTGACTTCCAAACATTTCTTCATTCAAATTTTTCAATAATTAAAATATAAATTGGCGAGAATCTTACTCATATAAAATAATAAAGAAAAACACAATTTTATTCAATAAATAAACATGTAGGTATATAATATAACAGTTTCAATTTAGAAGACATATTTTCATTATAATTATTTGTTAAATATTGAAGTTTTATAAATCCGCTTACAAATAAAATATTTTGGAGGAAACAGCGAGTCTCTATTTCTTGGACTTGGTGTATCCATCTTAATGGAGATTGATCTTCTGCCCTCCGTTCTTATACGCCCTCAATACGCCCAAATGTGAAAGAATTTTTAGTCCGTTTGTTGTGGAAAGTCTTTCTTTAATATGGAGTTCTTGAAGAATTGAGACACTCGTTCTTCTCGAAGTCTGTTGTATTTGCCATCTAGATTGATATATTTTACTCATCTGTCTGATCACGGCCCATCGATATTATAAATGGTCAAGAAGAAGATGAGACTGGGATGTCAGGTATTAGTACTCTGGTCGGTTCTCTCATTACTACGGACTATGATCTCCTCAGCTGATGATAGCCTACAAAGAAAAACCTTTGAATCGTGCATACTGCCAGTGATGACGTATGGATTGGAGACTACGGCCCTTACAAAGAAAAGTGTAGAAAAGCTCAAATGCACGCAACGATCCATGGAGAGATCCATGCTTGGAGTAAGCCTAAGAGATAGAATTAGAAACGACGAAATTAGGCGAAGAACTAGAGTAGTGGATATCATGGATCGTATAGCGAAGCTAAAATGGCAATGGACAGGACACGTTGCAAGACAGGATACTACAAGATGGCCTCCCAGAGTTCTGAAATGGAGACCTTGGGAAAATAAAAGAGGCATCGGAAGACCTCAAAAGAGATGTGCCGATGATATTGTCGATGTGGGGGTTAAGAAATGGCTACAATTAGCCAACAACAGGGAAGAATGGAAAAATAAGGAAGATGCCTATATCCAGCAGCGGAAAGACGAAGGCTGTTGAAGAAGAAGAAGAAGATGATCTCCTCGTTGTTGGACCGTGGTTTGATGTCTTTAAAGATTCTCCGCCACTCCTCAGCAATTCAATGTTTAGAGAGCTGTTGTTATATGATAAGTAGCGCCCTTGATGTAGTCGGTTTTTGTTGTCTATTTAAAAAAAAACATTACAAGAATGTTGTAAAATAACAATTCTTTTCATTGCCGAATTATGCACAGCCAGTGTGTACCATGTCAAAAAATCTTTTTACATGTGGGTGACTTTGGTACTAAAACAAGAATTAAACGACTGGATAGATGTATGCAATTTGTTAAAAAAAGTCAGGAATAGAAAGGTACCGACCAGAACTACTTGTTATGCAGAAACGATGCATATTGAGACAACTGTTCTAAATTCAATATGGAAATGTCGAGAATTCTCTTTTGAGTTTAATTGCATCGTATTTTCATTTCGCGTATTTTTATTCCCTCGCGTTTATATGTATTCCGTTAATCTAGTTTCTGCCATTTCCAAATAACACGATCTGCTTTAGTTAGGTTGTGCGGTCATCTAAAGTGTGGGAAAAAATTAAAACAGTCATGTGTTCGTTTTCATGAAGTCCTTCAGACTAGCACAGTGATTAACTACGACCACTGAATTTGTGGCGTCTTTAACATGAGTTCATGTTTTAAAACAGAGTAAGTTTAGTAAGATAAGTAACCCATAAAAACCAAGTTTATATTATACTCTCTTTCTTTGTAAAATATAACAACAATTAAAGACGAATTAAAACATATAACATAACACTAAACTTACAGTAATTTAATATATTTCTAAAATGTCAGATGTTTTGAGCTTTGATAAGACACTTCATGCTTTGAAGACTAAATTCTAAAAAAAATTGTCAGTCAATTTAGATTTTCGACATTCGTTGTGAAGTACCTATTATGTATACCGACGGAGTAATTCAAATTTAGAAAATATTCCGCGACGTTATGGGGCCGCCGTTGCTAATCAAACTTTTCTAATGATTCCAATTTGAAAAAATAATAAAATTTCTAAAAATCCGAAATTATACTATAATTATTATTTTTTTTAACGAAAATTTGATAGATCTTATTGATCATCGCCACGAGTCTACTTGCCATGTTTCAGCTTGATTGGATCACGGGAAAATAGTTTTTTTTTACGGCAAGCCGGCAAGCAAGCAAGCAGACGCCACGAGTTCATATAAAGGGAGTAAAAATACTGACTTGCCTCAGTACAAAATAGCGGACATCCGAAGAGATCCCTCACAGCAGTAATGTTAATAAATGGATTTAAGCATTTATTTATTATATATTTAAATAAAATTAAAAAAAAAACGATCATGATAAGTTTTTAAGTTTATTCCGGGGCAATTATGACTACGTTTGTTAAAATGCGGGGTAATCGAGTGGATATAGATACGTACATAGACATATCCGGTTCCGGAAAATTTTTATAGTCCCATTACTTCAGAAGGCACCAAAAGTGATCCGATGTACAGGGTTATTTGTAAAACATTAATAACCTCGCAGGACTATATTCCTGCCTTGATTATGAGTCGAAAATGTTTAAGCTATTATGACCTAATATCAATAAGGAGATATGCGACACCAAGGTTTGCGTTTTTTTCAATATTTTTGACTTTTTTTTTTGTAAAACGTTGGACTATCATTACAGTAACTTATATCAAATATTTAAAATTCATTTCCTTTAATATAAGTCAAATAAAATAATAAAAATCTTCGAATTCCAATTGGAAAACATTCCAATTGGAATTTTTTCAGGGTTATTATAATTTTATTTAACTTGTATTGAAACGAATGAATTTTTCGTAATCGATAAGAGTTACTGTAATGACAGTCCAACGTTTTACAAAAAATAAGTCAGAAAAATTTAAAAAAAAATGCAAACTTTGATGTCGCATATCTGCATAACTATTGATATTAGGTCATATAATAGCTTTAACATTTTCGACTCACAATCAAGGCATGAATATAATCCTGCGAGTTCATTAATGTTTTACAAATAACCCTGTATATAATGACACCTAGGAGTGGCGCGGGCGAGATTAAGAGATCAAATCAGGTATGATATCATCCGAGAGGATATTAGGTTGAACCCGCCACGGCGCATATCAAGTACTGCTCTGAATTCAAAATGAAAAAGTCGCAAATTCTCGATTGAATCTAATTGCATCTTGTTACGGTAATCTCCGACTAGAATTAGACCCAACGTACCTCTCGGCCGGTCCATCAGCTCGGCTGAACTCGATTTCCTCTTAATAAAATATGGATCCATACCTCAGGATCCAGGATACCAGGGCCGCACCGGGCGCAGGTCCCAGGGGCGTTACAATATTAACAGGTTCCATCTGAAGACACATTAGAGATTCATCTCATCCCTTCACCGTCTGCCTTCTAATGATTTGACTGCCAGTTGACCTTCGGTAACTCTTAAGGGTGTTATACGTTTAAATTTTTATGAGGCATCTCAGATTACTGAGACTATCACTGAGGCTGAGATAGAAATTGACTGTCTAGACTAGTCTAATAGATGAACACTTCTTGTTTATAATAAAATGTCTATGCGTATGCTTGTGTATGTATGCGCGTGCGGCTGTATCTGTGTGTATGCGGATAAAAAGAGTCTTATTGTATGATGGGCGGAGTACTACAAACTTTCTCGGAAGATAGACGGTCGTGGGATAAACATTAAATTGTATATTCTTGTATTATTATTGAGAATACCGGATCCTTGAACATTCAGGAAGAAACACCACATAAACGAACGTCAGAAATATCATAGTTTTATGGTATTATTTAATAGATAACTCAACTAATATGCATGTACATATGCGAATAAAGTAAAAATATGTTTAATTTAATTAATGCTTAATTATTTAATTTTAAATATTAGGTCCTTACACATGAAATTGGCGTTTAGTGTGGGAGGAACATAGGGCCGATTTTTTTTTATTATAATATATTTATTTAATCAAAGTATGTACCATTGCTATCTATGCACTTTTGCCATCTCATAGGTAGTTCATCGATCCCTTTACTAAAAAACCGTTCGGACGGGAATTAATGAAATCTTTGAAGGCGGTTTGGACTGCCCCATCGATGAATTTTTTCCTTTGCAAGAAGTTATCCAAATTTCAAAAAAAATGGTAATCTGTTGGGGCAATGTCCGGAGAGTACGGTGGATGTCTTAGACATTCCAATTGAAGCTCCTCTAATTTGGTAGCCGTCTATTGTGCAGTGTGTGGTCTAGCGTTATCATGAAGCAGCAGTGGCCTAGAGCGATTAACCAGCCTCGGTTGTTTAGCAGCTAGCTTTTCCATCATGGTTTGCAGTTGCTGATAATAGACATCTGCCGTAATCGTATGGCCAGATTTAAGAAAGCTGTAGTGAACGACACCAGCACTAGTCCACCAAACGCTCACAAGTAACTTTTTTGGAGTCAATTTTCGCTTGGGGCATGGTTTGGCTGGTTCGGCAGGGTTCAGCCATTGCGATGAGCGCTTCCGATTATCGTACAGGATCCACTTTTCATCACAGGTAATGATTCGATTTAAAATCCCTTCATTATTGTGCCGGTTGAGTAATGCAACGCAGCAGTCAACGCGCGTTTGTTGATTTGCTTCACTCAATTCGTGAGGTACCCACCTTTCAAGCTTTTTCACCTTACCAATTTGCTTCAAGTGGATTAAAACAGTTTTATCACTAACACCGCAGCCTGCAGCTAACTCGGATGTGGTTTGCGATGGATCCGCTTCCACAATAGCCTTCAATTCTTCATTATCAACTTTGGTCTCCGGCCGTCCACGGGGCTTGTTCTGCAGGTCGAAATTTCCAGAACGAAAACGTTGGAACCAAAAACGCACTGTGTTTTCTTTTGCGGCACCGTCGCCATACACATCATTAATCCTTCGGGCCGTTTCTGCAGCACTGGTGCCACGGTGGAACTCGTACTCGTAAATAACGCGATATTTCAAGTTTTTCATTTTGTAAACTGAGTGACGCAAAGAAAAAAACATTTGAGGAAAAAACAAATGAATTATAATTTTCAAAACACAAATACATGAGTAAATAGCTGCATAAATTTGGATTTGGAATTCCTAACCAAAGAGAAGATAATATCTTATTATAATAATAATAAGATGATATCTCAAATATTATTTGAGATCAAATTTGCCAGTACGGCAAAACGCCAATTTCATATCTAAGGACCTAATATATGCTTTGCAAATGGCACAAGTCTATCCATTACGCGCCTGTCAACCTAAGTTTTTTGTGGTATTTGACCATTTGTCATCTACTTATTTACTCAAAACTGTCATCTACCTGTCAAATTAAAACCACGCCAATATTGTCGGTTCTGGTGTTCTCCCCATGTGTCATCTACCTGTCAAACTAAAACTATGCCAATAACGAGGTTCTATGGTGTTTTCTGCATATGTTATCTGTCAGACAAAAACAACACCTGTAAGTGGATATGAAACTATGCTCTGGAAACTCGCGTAAGGGACAGTACGTTCGTTTTGATTTATTTACATAGCAAATGGACCAAACTCAGAGACTAGAGTAGAATATTATTCGTGTATATGAAGTTTAGTATTGTTTTGTAGTCTGAGCGAGAACAATGTTAGGATATCTGTTCTGCTTGCAGAGAACAATCAGCGATGTTGTTCAAAGATGCCAATGAAGCCAAAACTTCGTAAATTACAGTCTACAAGTGACTTACTCGCATCTTACAGCACCTCATATTTGTCACAGGTGGTGAAATGCGTAGTTATTTCAAAGAAAAGTAATCACATGACACAAAAAAAAGAAAAAATGTTGCAATTTCAGAACAAAGTTCTGTGAATTTTTAAGACCAAATTTATTAATCAATTAAAAAAGACACAGAAAAATCAAATCAACGAAAAAATATTTGACTGCTTCCGGGACTCGAACACCTATCTATCCGGGGAAGGAGCGCTAACCAATTTTAAGAAGTTTTAATTTAGACTAAGTTTTAAAACCTGCTACACCCAATTTGGGGTTCAGTATGTTTTCAGTGTGTTAAATTTTTTGCAAAACTGAGAATCTTCGACCGAAACTGGCAGATTAATTGTAAATATACGACATAGGTATCATGTGTAACTACTTTTATGGCTTGGCTAAATACGATAGAGTTAAGGCAGCATTTCTTTTCCCTTGTGTATATCGACATGTTATAAATTCAACATTTTAAATTGTGGAAACGTTAAAGAACACTTCGGGTTCCACAGATCCAGCTATATCTCCCTAGTTATTTTTAATTCTGGGCAGAATCCAGTGTCACCCCTATCAAAATTCAAATTTTTAGTATAGATGTGTGTAGAGATGATATTTTTTTACAGAGACAAACCCTTCATCCCTCTATTCTACCAGAGAAAGAAATATGTAAAGGCACTTGGCACGGTAAATACAATTCAAAACACGTTGTACAGTGTCTTTGAAATATTTTATTTTTGTGAGTAGTTCATCCTATTAAGGGCGTCTTCAGACTGTCTGAGGGCCATGAAATTCCATACTCAACGTTTGTGTCGTTTTGAGTACAAAAAATTCTTTTGTGCATGCGTGCTACCAATATTACCGTTGACTTTTCTCAGATTGCAACATTTGTACAGAAAAATACATAATTTTATTATATTGATGGGAAATTCAAATTTAAACTATCCATTTTTAGTGACGATTTTGATTACCTCCATGTGTATATGTATGCAAGAGGAGCAGCCATTCATAAGCATTAATGCTACATTCGTTAGAGAATTTAAGAGAAATGTAAAAGCGTACGTGGAAATGCCCCTTTAATATTGTTACTATTTTCAAACTGAAATAAACGCTTGTGCTTTGATAATATTAGGTCCTTACATATGAAATTGGCGTTTTGCCGTACTGGCAAATTTGATCTTAAATATCTCCTCTTTGGTTTGGAATTCCAAATCCAAATTTATACAGCTATTTACTCATGTATTTTTGTTTTGAAAATTATAATTCATTTGTTTTTTCCTCAATTGTTTTTTTCTTTGCGTCACTCAGTTTACAAAATGAAAAACTAGAAATATCGCGTTATTTATGAGTACGAGTTCCACCGCGGCACCAGTGCTGCAGAAACGTCTCGAAGGATTAATGATGTGTATGGCGACGGTGCCGCAAAAGAAAACACAGTGCGTTTTTGGTTCCAACGTTTTCGTTCTGGAAATTTCGACCTGCAGAACAAGCCCCAGAACAAGGCCGGAGACCAAAGTTGATAATGAAGAATTGAAGGCTATTGTGGAAGCGGATCCATCGCAAACCACATTCGAGTTAGCTGCAGGCTGCGGTGTTAGTGATAAAACTGTTTTAATCCACTTGAAGCAAATTGATAAGGTGAAAAAGCTTGAAAGGTGGGTACCTCACGAATTGAGTGAAGCAAATCAACAAACGCGCGTTGACTGCTGCGTTGCATTACTCAACCGGCACAATAACGAAGGGATTTTAAATCGAATCATTACCTGTGATGAAAAGTGGATCCTGTACGATATCGGAAGCGCTCATCGCAATGGCTGAACCCTGCCGAACCAGCCAAACCATGCCCCAAGCGAAAATTGACTCCAAAAAAGTTACTTGTGAGCGTTTGGTGGACTAGTGCTGGTGTCGTTCACTACAGCTTTCTTAAATCTGGCCAGACGATTAGGGCAGATGTCTATTGTCAGCAACTGCAAACCATGATGGAAAAGCTAGCTGCTAAACAACCGAGGCTGGTTAATCGCTCTAGGCCACTGCTGCTTTATGATAACGCTAGACCACACACTGCACAACAGACGGCTACCAAATTAGAGGAGCTTCAATTGGAATGTCTAAGACATCCACCGTACTCTCCGGACCTTGCCCCAACAGATTACCCTTTTTTTCGAAATTTGGATAACTTCTTGCAAAGGAAAAAATTCAACTCCGATGGGGCAGTCCAAACCGCCTTCAAAGATTTTATTGATTCCCGTCCGAATGGTTTTTTTAGTAAAGGGATCGATGAACTACCTATGAGATGGCAAAAGTGCATAGATAGCAATGGTACATACTTCGATTAAATAAATATATTATAATAAAAAAAATCGGCTTTATGTTCCTCCCATACTAAACGCCAATTTCATATGTAAGGACTTAATATTACTTAGTGGTCTCCTGGGACGAGGCTTGAACCCCGAACACTTGATTCAATAGACCAACCAACATGCAAGTACAATAAGATAAATATATACCCAACGTCAATCATTGACCATTATTGCTGCCCGCAGGGACTAGCTATACACTTTCATCTAATTAACAATACATCCTTTCACTTTTCTTCTTGTGTGTTGATTGAAATATTTTTTGTTCATTACTATGCTATAAAATATCTAAGTACCTACTCAATTTGAATTTTTTTCTAACATTTCGGACAGCTTTCACTTCGAACTAAGTGTCTAAACAATATGTCATCTGGTATCTGGCTTCATAGATAACTCAACCAAACCAATAGAAACTTTCTTTGTATTCCTAATATCTCTTAGGACGGAATTAAAAGTGCAGTAGGTAATGTTTTTAATTTTACTTTTAAGTAACCAGTTGTATTTTATTTTTAATAGGTATATCAAATAAATTGTAAACTAAATTATCAAATTATTCATGGATAGAAAGATAAAGAGTTATCGTAGTAGAACACCGAAAATACTTAGTGATTTTAATATCTCAGGGAGGTTGTACGCAATATTTGATCCAATTCCATTCACAACATCATTTCCTTAATGAGCTATGGAGTTTTAATACATTTTTTACATATATGATACACTTTATTCAATTTTGATAGATTTTTTTTTCAAGTTTCTAACAGTCCCATAAAAGTATAAACTTGTGTTTGGAACCGGAGAATATCACAAGTGTATTAAATAGCTGTATTTTTTAATAACATATAACACATACATGCAAATAAATATGTATAGAAATATTTAAAAATAAGTATGTTAAGTTAATATTTCAATATTTAAAAATAAGCATGTTAATGTCGATATCACAAATCTCATCACTCAATTGTTCAATGATTTTACGCAATTTATAATATTGTATAGTTTCTAATATTCGTTGGTAGATTATTGAAATATTTAGTTCCTAGGTATCTGTAGTGCTGTTGTGCCGTCTGTTGTACGTCTTTTGATCTTGAACTATATTTGTGTTTTTTGACTGATGGTTTCTTTGTGTCTTTGTAATACTGAGCTGGTCTTATATATGCTGTCTAAATTCGGGACCTTGTATTCTTTGAACAGTAATTCCGTAGATTTCTTTAAAATTATTTTTATGATAAATTTTTGTATTATTTTTAATGTCTGCAGAATGGTTTTATACGTTCCTCCATATTCATATAACTTTCAAACAAAAAGGCAAGACGCGTAATATATAAGACGTACGAGACATTTTGGTTGTCCGTATTTTATGTCCGCATTGTTGAAATCAATTATTTTACCTTGCATAGAACGAGAAAATTCATTTGAATTTGTTGAATCGGCTTTGAATAAATAATTTGTGAGGATTTACTTAACTTGTTTCGAATTTGTCTCAAATTCCGTTTTTTTCTGAATGTTTTTGAATACTAAAGGAATATTAAATGAGTAAATGTAAATGTAGTAAAGTTAGTAACACGGTTAGAAACTAATCTGTATGAAAATAGGACTAACTTGCTGGTCTGAAGTGAGGTTCGAACCCACGATCAAGAGTCCTAACCGCAAGACCAACAAGCTACTTTAACATTAAATAACATTAAAGAAAAATAAGTTGGCAAAGAGCGTGACAGCATTAAACTTAATCGTCGATTCACTACTTAACTATTCTGTGCAAAAGTTGCCACAAATTGAGATTGAGCGCTGGAGATAGACTAAGAGACTCTTAGTCTATCTAAGAGTCTCTTAGTCTCAAGAGTCTCTTAGTCTCTAAGAGTCTCTAAGAGACTCTTAGTCTATCTCGGCTTTATAGACGTTATTGCATCAAACCTGAAATAATCATTATAGATCTACACTAAAGTAAGTCAGAAGGTTCGGATATTATGACATTTGAGTTCGTGGGATTTTGGCAGATAACAGGTTAACGTAAAAATAACAAACCTGATTTTTCAATATGTTCATTTCTTCCGCCAGACACTTTAAACTTCTATAAATAATCAAGTCAGTTACTAATAGTAAAAACAAAAAAATAAAAACAATAACAAATCTGAATTTTATATACTTTATTCTGTCCACTGTTTTACCTGATACCTTATATTTAAATGTTTTACTTACACAATTTGCAATACCAGTTATCTCCCAAAATCCCCCAAACTCAAATATCATAATATCCAAACCTTCTTGCCTTTGGGTTTGTTACCATAACTGGTGGTCGCTGGCTCCCCTCTAAGAGCAGCTGGCCGCCGCACAGTGGTCGGAAAAGACAATCTGAGAGAGCGAAATTATTTTAGTGTTTATTTGTATTCTATACCCATTAAATAATAATAATAAACCAATTTAAAGATACAAAAAATAAAACAAATGTAGTATTGAAAACTTGATTATACCATCTAACCACACTTTATATTTAATTGTAAACTTGTCTTTATGACGTCCACAATTGATCCACTTTCGACGTATTTGTCCGCAAAAATTTATCAAAGTTTTTTTTATTATACCTTGTTGTATTAATCGCCCTTAAAATAGCTTTTTTTACTTCCTTTAGAAAAGTCTCGCTCCTTTAACCATACTGCAAACAGTTTTTTTCCTTGGTAATCCGAGAGCTGGAAAATAAAGAAATTCTGAATACAGGCGCACCGACGTGCACTCCGATTGATTTTAAATCTATAGCCAAGGTATTAGAGAACGATAGTTTACAACAATTAGACTCAATACAGGTCAATCCCAGTTTTGGCAGTCTAAGGTATGCAGAAAAAATTTACGATATTTTGTTAAAAACAAATCGTGGCTTTGTAGAGTATTAATTGAATAAAAATGTGGATTATATTTAAAAAAAGTTATCTGTGTTTATCGATTCCATAGTTCGAAGAACAAAATTCAAAAATAAAAACACACCACTTTGGTACAAACACTCGTATCCGACTGACAATAATTCAACTTTATTTTTTTGCAACAACATGTCACTACCTGCTCGACTAGACACGAGGGGTTTACTCTAGGTAATTAACTATTAGTGGGACTTTATTACCCAAGGAACTAAGTTTATTTCGTTGCATATATTTTATCTTTATTAACTCTTAAAAGACTGTGCTAAAAAAACTTTGGGGACGGTGGAGTAACACAGCATTACCTGATTAATAATCGGCATAGTTTTTAATATATGATAAAATATACATATATACAATACAGATAAGACTTTTTAAAGGTCCCTTTATATAATTATGTAAGGTAAATATATATATTTGCATTATTTTAGTAAATTATTATAAAATCATGTCAAATCGAATTTGCGTGCGCTTCCGCCGACGTTTCAATAGCAACTGAATACAACGACGCGGTCGCCTGCTCGCTTCAGTCGCATGCACTCCGTCTTTGTCTAGCACGTGTTACCCAACTCTATCGTACTCTTTCTATATTGGTTTTGCTTTCGCCGAAACCCAAGCAACCGCCATCTCTGTCCTACATGAAATGTATGGTATTGTCGTGCTCTTTCTTGCTCGATTTAACTGCGATGCACAATATACTGCTCTCTCTTACACACTAGCCGAAAATACGAGAGTAATGAATAAATATTTTTTAATTAAAAAATCCGTACATTCCTAACAGTTTAATTTAGTAATTTTGGTTTGAAAATGTCTATTCGATGATTACAAAAAATGTGACGTTTTAGTTTTCGTAAATAAGGTAGATATTTCATATTTTGTATGACAGGTAGACCTACGTTACATCACCGACACACAGGAGTTAAGACTTTCGTTTTTTGAATTTTGCGCGCACAGAATCTAGTTTCCAACCTTTGTGCGCCGCCGCAGCGCCGTGACGTCACGTGTTGAGATGCGGTCCACGCGCCGCGCCACGATTTGATTGGTCACAATTGACAGATTGGAATACATTCGCATTGGGCTCGAGATTTATGGCTTTATCGATCGTAAAGGAGTTACAACAACTTAATGGAATTTTCTATTTTAAATTGAGATGTAGGCCAATCCCGCAATTGACACTCGTCTAGAAGTCCGACGCAGGGGTCAAATGAGGTGTGATTTTTTCATTTCTTTTTTTCTCGTGCGTTTCTAAAGATTTGGAGGGGGTCTAGACAATTGAGACGAAAAACAGAAGTCTCACAGAGACGAAGCTGTGAATATGAAAACACGTGTGGACTAGGGCTTACAACCTGTATGAGCTGACTTAAGTGATTACTCTACACAATGCGACGTTCACCAATTTCATCGTAAGAACATCCACATATTTTTAAAGTTCTATATATGTTCAAATCTAAGAATCTTTCGTTTTTTTAAAGGACTTATGCTAGAGACATCTGTAGTATTTTTTCATGAACAAGTATTAATAGATTTTCGAAGTAGGTAATGTTACCTCTATATTTAAAAAAAAATAACAAATCAGTTTTCAGGCCAACCCTTAGGTACAAGCACTGGATCTTGACCGAAAGAACCTGCTCAAGGCTACAGACCACCGAGATGGGATTTCTACGAGGAATAGTAGGAGTTACCAGAAGGGACAGAATCATAAATACTCAAATAAGAGAATATCTCGAAATACAACACTTATTCACGTTCATTGAGAAATCACAGCTACGGTGGCTGCGACATATCTTGCGGATGCCGGCAGAAAGACTGCCAAATCGGATATTTCAAGCAAGACCAGAAGGCAGACCAAGAGGCCATCCTATAAGGAGCTGGTGGAAACAGTTGGAGGACTGCTGCGAAGCGAGGTTGAATCTAAATTGGGCTGACGAGGAGAGCGAAGCCCAAGATAGAAAAAGTTGGAACCATCTACGCGGTTCAGGGACCCCGACCCATTAGGATAAGCGGTAGAAGAAGAAGAATAAAAGGCATCAGAGATATTAAAATTCTCACATGATATAACCGTACATATCATGTGTTAAAGTAAACGATGTAATCAATATTTAACTAATACCAGTAGTTACAAATAATATGATTCTATTTGAAAAGTAACGCAGTTCTCAGTTATGAAATATAAATGAAATGTCGAAGTGTTTTAACTCAAGCTTAAAGAGTAAAAAAGTAACCCATAAAAACCAAGTTTTTACTATACTCCCTTTCTTTGTAAAATATAACAATAATTAAAGATGAATTAAAACATATGACATAACACTAAACTTACAGAAATTTAATATATTTCTAAAATGTCAGATGTTTTGAGATGTCAAGATTTTGATAGATTCAATTATCATCAATATCTTATCTTATGAATTTCCAGCGTTAAATGATTTAGACAGAAATCAGATTTCAGTAATGTAGAATTCTTCAAAACTAAGCAGAAATCTAAAAGAAATAAATTATTATTTGATTTTTTCCCAAAAAAACCAATTTTGCTGTCATTTGTGAACCAATTGTTTTGTAAATTTTAGAAATTCATAGTGATGTACCTATTATACCGACGGAGTAATTTAAATTTAGAAAATATTCCGCGACGTTATCGGGCCGCCGCGTCGTAGCTAATCAAACTTTTCTAATGATTCCAATTTGAAAAAACCAATAAAATTTCTAAAAATCCGAAATTATACTATAATTATTATTTTTTTTTAACGAAAATTTGATAGATCTTCTTGATCGTCGCCACGAGTCTGCTTGCCAAGTTTCAGCTCAATTGGATCACGGGAAAAGGGTCAAAAATCGATCCAAAGTTTTTGTTGACGGCAAGCAAGCAGACGCCAGTAAGGGAGTAAAAACCAAACTGATGGAAGAAATATAATATTCCTTAATGAATCACGTCAAATTAATCTAGCCTGAATATTCGTATGTCTGCTGTCTGCACGAAGTATAGTTGTGCAAAAACGCAGAATTCCAAATGAAAACAGCTGTAAAAACAATTGGCGGCACACTTCACAATGCTCGATGACAATCTCGGCTGAGGTGTGGCCAGCCTGACAGGTCGTCTGTCATCTCCCGGGCGAGGAAACTAACGCGCTGAGGAGGTAAACCTCACACCAACAACGATTATCTAATGAATGACTTCTGGTGGACGCAAACAGTTAGCAGGTCTGTGCACTGGATTTAACTTAGCTTGGGACAGTTTATGGCGATTTACTTATTTATTTAGTACGATGAAAGAAATTCGACCAAATGTGGAAGCTGTTTTTTAAAAACTTCACCATATTTTTAATATTATTAATATTTTTTAAAGCATTAACTTTGTTAATCAATTAATGTATGTTATAGATATCTCACAGAGACGAAACTGTATTTCTTATGGGAAAGTAGGTATAGAAGTCATTTGGGGGTACATAGGACTTATGACCCAATTTGAACATATATACAACTTTCAAAAAATTAGTAAGCATGGTATATTCTATCATGGGTGGAAATGGCGAATGTTACATTGTGTAAAGTGATCACTTAAGCCAACCATAAGATAGGTCATAAGTCCTATGTACACCCAAATGACTTCTATACCTACTTTCCCATAAGTACAAACATACAAAGTAGTGGTTTTTGCTAAGTTTGGTTCTGGTAGTGGTTTTTACTAATTTAACTAACATGCTGTTAAACTTCACCATGTTTTTTGAGATTTTTGCGCTATTCTAACATGTATCTGACTTCTCTAGCTGACCTTACGGATCCTATTGAAGAGTATGAGTATTGATGGTGTAGTTGAGAATGGCTTCAATAATCAAAGAAAAAACACAAACGAAGAATGTTAGAGTATTCATCGGAAGACTTAAATGGGAATGGCCTGGATGTCCAATCAGGAAAAGAGAGAAATGGTCAAAAACAAGAGTCAAGAAAAGGAAATGAGGCAGGCCTTTTAGAAGATGGGTGGATAAGATCAAGGCCAAAGCAGGTGGCGCATGGACTAGAATAGCAAAAGATAGGGAGGGATGGAAGCAATTAAAGGAGGTTTTTGCCAAAAAGCATGCAGACGGAGCTGTCTTGGTGTGACAGTCTAACTTGTCACAAGCACACAAAAAAAAGTCTGAATAAAGGCTATTATTATTACTATACCGTCTCGAAAGCAAATGTGTTTCTGTAAGTGTTAAGTAGGGTGTGTCTGCGTTAAAATTCATGAAAACCTGATAATATTGTATACTAAGCACTTTGATTTAATTACATGTCGACAGGTTTTGATACCACTGTACTCTCAAGACGAGACAAACGTACACAACAGATTTATTTTATTTTAAAAAAATACAAAGACATATATTGCAGGGTTGTAGTGCGGTCTTAGTCATGCAGGGGCGTGCATTAATAACATTGAAGCCTGACATTTACGTAAACATATATTTTGAAAAAAAATCGAAATAAAATATATATCTCATAATACTATCACAATTATTATCATGTTATTCAGATTTTACCGTTTTATAATTTTCTATCACATAAATATTTTATATCGATGTTTTTTTCCAAAATATATGCATACGTTAGGTTTCAATCTACTCACTGCACGCGCCTATAGTCATGGTAGTGTGTGGAGGAGGTTTACAGTGAGGTAATAATTATGTTCAACCATAAAATTCAATTATCTAGTGACAGGAGCATGGTGAGGACGTTCAGTATATCCTAATTAATAGTTGCTATTTTTAAAATGTATTTAATTTCCAAAGTAGAGAATATTTCAGTGTTTCAGTCGCGATTTCAAAAACTAGAAGAAATGTAAGAGTTAAAATATCTCACGACCAGTGATGTACAAGACACCCCATATAAAGTATTTGGAATACAAAATGCAAGATACATTAAAATCAAGTATTTCAGATACCAGATACAAATAACTTTCTGGAACGGTATCTGAAATACAAGATACAAAATACGTATCTTCCAAATACTTTTTAAAGATAAAATTCTTTTGTAAGAAAATACATTTTATTGAATGTAAGTTTATTTTTTACGTGAATTATGTACGAATAAATCGCGTTGATCGCGCAAATGTGACAAGACAAAATATTATATTTTTAAGGTTTTAATTGAGAGTTAAGTAAAATCAGTTCTTCAAACATTTTGTCGCTCATTTTTCTTCGATGAGGTCTCATTATAGGTAAATCATTGGAAAAAAGTATCTTAGCAATCTTAGTATTTACAAAATACTAAGATACCAAATGAATGTATCTAAAAACAAGATACAAGATGAATATTCAAAAAAGTATTTCAGATACATGATCAAACATGATTTTGCATCTTGTATCTGTATTTCAAATATTTGTATCTCAGATAAGTCACATCTCTGCTCATGACGTAAGATCTCATAGTAAACCAGATTGAGTTCCTGATGTTGATGCTGGAAGAGATTAGTAGGCATTTAAAAGTCTCGGAGCAAAGCCACCATTGACAAATAGATTATGATTGACGGACTCAAATGGATGATTTGATCCGAGCAGACAGAGTCAAAGAACAGAGTCTCCAGCGATAAGTTAAGACCAATCCTGCATAAGAATTATATTCGGTCGCAAAAATATATATTTATATTTGTTAATATCCATCAAGGATAGGCAAAATGGATTTTGGATAGCGTGGCAATGTGGAAACAGGTTAACCACAATTAAACTAAGTTATTTATTATTTTTTCAATTGATTCAGCAACATTGTAGATTGACATTTAAAAAAAAAATTGACTATATTATTTGTATAAATCTTATTATATTATTTGATAAATTACACCTACATGTTTCGGAAATGCCTTTCCATCGTTAGGGTGTTATATATATGTCAAAATATCAAAATGAACAATGTCTTTTGTTTTTTGTTTTTCTAAATTATTTGAAAATTTATTTTTAAATATTATTGCTGAAGTTCTTGATTACCTGCAATATTTTTTAAGTTATTTATTTTTATAATATATGAAAGAGAACTAACAGTTCATAAATATAGTAAGTCAAGATGTCTCTTTCAGTGGTTTTTTGACGTTCTTATGGTGCTTGCACGTGGATAAGAGTTTGTATGAGAGATTTATCTTAGAGTTTCAAGGTCGGAACACGTGACGCAAGATAGTCTTGGCATTCGAAAGCGAATAGAGCGAACTTGGTCGCATGATTAGTATGTATTGAAATATAATTTTTATTTTAAAATGTGCTTGTTTTGAGGAATACGAGTACATACGTCTATCCAGGTAGCGTTAAACGAGATATTTTCATAATTGATATAAATTAACTTTGTTAAAACCACTTATTTATGGAAAAAAATTCAACATGTTTCTAAGCCAATGGCTTCTTCATCAGCATAACAAAAATAATATTTAAAAATCGAAGTATAGATCAAAATGTCAATTAATTAATTTTGATCTATACTTCGATTTTTAAATATTTTTTAAAATATTATTTTTGTTATCCTGACGAAGAAGCCATTGGCTTCGAAACATGTTGAATTTTTTTTTTCAATTATTAAGTGGTTTTAACAAAGTTAATTTATATCAATTATAATTATGTTACCACAAAATAAATTTGCTACATTTGAAGAAGGAGATATTTTCAAATAAAAATTTATTATATTCCATTGAATACCGCATTTAAAGGGCATTTCCATCTGATGAAATGCCCTTTTAATGGTGCACATTATAATGTTTTCAGCATCAACTTGACAGTATGATTACTAAAATAATATTTTACTGCGAAAAATCAGGGTAATTTGGTGGGCGACCGTTGCGTTTCGCCTGAGCCATTGCATGTTGCGCGCTGATTTCATGTCACACTCTTATCTAAAGTTATAATTTTATCAAGTTACGGACGTTGTGGATTGACATACAACGAAATCATTATATAACGATTAGATTTTAGTGTTCTTTTCGTCTGTCCCATCGCCAGATTGATGCAAGATACTTAACACTACACAGTTAACGAATAGTAACGTCACGAGCTTCTTAAACATGTGGAAAGTAAGGAAATTCTCAAAGAAGACAAAAAACAAAAGTGAAGAAAAAACATACTAACAGTCAAAAAATAAACACAATTATGTAAAACGAAGCCACAATTATGTAAAAATTTTCAAACAAAAGAACATTAAAATTTAGTAAAACTTACCTTGCACACTGCGTAACACTGGGTAGTGGGAGACATTTTGAATGATGCAGGAAGATTTATTTACCTGAAACAATACAAAAAATAAATGAGTCTGATATCTTGAAAATTATTTATTAAACAGATAACACCGAAAATGGTGTATAATAGTTGATTTTATATTTTTTTAGAATCAATCAGGTGCTCTTCTAAAATGTGTTTACTAAATAGTGATGAACTTGACATATATTATCTGGGATAAGTTGTGATGTAATATGTGATAGTGTAGATGTTAGGTGAAGTGAATATTTTTTTAAATTTTCCATAGTTTGTGGCATTCCTGGAAGCATTTTTGAGTAAGTTCCCTCAACGTTTTAGAAATGTGTTTTCAACTATTTTTCGGATAAATAGTCTCACACACGAGTCTTCTTCTCCGTATCTAATTGCATCTGTGAAGTGAACGAAAGCGTTTTTTTATTCGTAATAATAAAACAACCGACGCTGGTCACAACTATGTCAATGGCATAGATGGAAAATATAAAAGAAGCAAGACTGAATACAAATAGTTGTTAAGTTTGTTATTACGGTCGTTAGACATATTTAACTGTAACTGGTTGCGGATATTTTATACGAACCGTATGTTTTTCCGAGAAACTATTCTCGACGTTTCATTGAATTCATCACCTTTACCCGCGGAGGTAAAAGGCGGACTGATTACTACTTTCGGGGGCGTAAATTATCCGCAACCAGTTTCAGTTAAATTGAATACAAAGGTTTTCATAATTATGTAACGACAAAAGATGTGTCGTCGAAGCAAAATAAGCAATTTTAATTATTATTATTATTATTATTATATACATTTTTAATAAGATAGAGATGTGAATACAGACTATGTACAACTCCAGTAGTAGGCAACTCGAAAAAGCAGAAATTCGAACGCTTTGATGGTCGGTAGAAGTAACACTAAAATATTAAAAGTTATTCGTGGTAGCCTAGGTGTCACGGATATAAACAGTAAACTGGAGGAACGACAGCTGAGATGGCAAATGACAGTTGAGATGTATGGGCGCATAAGATGGAGACCACCAGACTAATGTCTTCCACAGTCATCGACAATCATCCAGAGGAAGACCAAAGAACTCCTGGATGACTCAATGCTCCAAAATACTACAGAGAAACGGCCTGGATGAAAGCGATACCCAGAACCGAAGAAGATACATCCTGAGAACGAGAAGACGCCTATTAAGAGTTGGGACAGAGCAAGAAAGAAGAAAGAGATGCGAACACAGAACACGTGTCTCATCAATATGCTCAAATTAAGCTAAACGCCTGTGCTTGAAAATAGGACTAACTTCCTGGTCCTGTAATGGAGCTCAAACCACTGGATCATGACCACTGGATCACTAGGCGAGTCATAACTACACCAACAAGCTACTCTTTATGATCAGTACATTAAATTATAAGTGGTATTAATTCCCTGCTGAGGACAATTTTAGGTATCAAAACAAATATTATACATTCATTTGTATTCAATAGTGTCTTTTCCTACACGTTATATACACAGTTCATTTAGTGCGCAAAAAATATATAGACATCAGATGCCGCAGAATAAATCGGCGGAAATTGGTGCTCGTTGGCTTGCTCGAGAGTTTTTTAAATTAATTGCATATTTTTTATTAGAAATTGTATCATTAATTTTCGGTGTATCTTATCGTCCGAAAAATAAGATAAGTTATCACGTTATCAGTAATAAAAATAAGCTATCTTTTATTTGCACGCGTATATCTTAAAGGATAGTTTCGTGAAGGGTTATAACAAGTAACCCTTGCGTGATACACGGAACGCATCTGCCTGGAGTAGTATAATGCGTAACACGTAATTAGGGAGTCGTTTATTTCTAAGAAAACAGTATTATTGTTCGCTCTGTAATTTCGGCCATTACGAGGGAATCATGATTACCCAAATTTAAGGTTGTCGCTGGCTTTGGTGGTACTTTTGAAGTGGTCTTCCGTTGTGATGATAAACGTCACGCTTTATGATAACTTTATCTCACCGATGGCTGTCTTGTACATGCGTTTAATGTTTCTCTCTTTGTTTTGTTATTACGTCACGTATGCGTGTTGTTTTGCCTTTTTTCGGTTGGTGTCAAATAATCATAGTTATCTTCTGTGTATAGTTTTCTGGGATATTCTGCCGTATGACTTCTCTGAAGTCACATATACACGGCAGAATATCCCAGGAAACTGTACACAGATGATTCTGAACGGCTGTGAAAACCTAAGGACATTTTTCATTCATAGTTAACTCCTGGGCTAAACTACCTGAGTAAAGTACCTGCAGTCAACGTTGGAGGTCATGGAGATGTTTGACAATGGACTTAACGATGGTTTGGCCACTCCACTTGTAACTAAAGGAGATAGTTATTGTAACATCTGTTGACATAATGGATAATATTAAAAGGATGAGGCTGAAATGGTAATCCGCCTACAAGTTGGTTTACCCTTACACGTTTGTGTATGTATTCCAGTTTTACCTATATATATTATATATATATATATATATTATATATATAGATCTTTATATATATTGTAGATCTTTCTTGATTAATGCATGAGATTATTTCAGACAGTAATGATAATTAGAATAATAAACGCGTACGATTTTAAACTAAAATTATTCAAAGATAAATTACAATGGTTAAGTGGGACCTGCTCCTAGAATTTCTGTGATGGAAACGAAGTGTGTATATAACAAATATAGTAATTTCTCTTCTTAATTATATTTTTCTTTTATGTTAATACTTTATACATAACAAAATGTTTGTTATATTCGTATATATAACCACGTACCGAAATTTTTAGTCTTCTGGTTTCGTTAGGACAAACACTATTCACTAGCATGTAAATACCGCAACCATAGTATTATTTACACACTAACATCTTCTCAAAATATTAAGTAAAATGCCTAAAGAAAAAGTTAATACTTTTAGTATTAAAAAAAATGTATACTTTATACATAATTAGAAAATGCACACAGTTTCATCCACAGAAAAGTTAAAACATGTATACAAAAAAAAAGATACCTGGGTAACTAATAATTTATATCAAAGTCATGAATTAAAATTTGATGATGGTTTAGCATCTAGATTATAAAAAAAGAATTATCTTATCTTCATCTACTTGAGGACTAGCAACCATGGTCAATTTTCCTCGGATATAAGTGATAACGGCACAATGTCATTTATGTTAGTATATAACCACTAAAAATTACTTTTTATCTACCGGTTTCGAGACGTAACCCGTCTCTTCGTCAGTACAACCACTACACTAGTATGTAAATATCACTACACACCACATGCTAGTGTAGTGGTTGTCCTATGATAATGTACAGAAGTATATCTTCGAGAAAATTTTAGTGCCCTTCGATCGCAGCCAGGATTCAGGATATACCGAAAATATCCTTCACGGCTACGTAAGAACGTATGTAATTTTGACCAAATTTTTTTGAAAAATAAACAGCTAGATTAGATATTTTATTCTAAAATAGTGGTTCTAATTTAAAATATAATCCGTATCTTTGTTATATAGGTCGACCACAATCAAAAGACCATTCCCTAGCTTTGTCCGGTAAGAAGAAAGCGGAGGAAAAGTTGCCTGGCAAGCCCTATTACAAGCCTCGATACGATATTGTATATATTATATATATATATAATATCATATCGAGGTATATTCTAGATAGATATAGATATATAGATATATCGAGATATATATATATAGTATATATATATATATATGTTCAATCGGAAGGCTTTCACGGGTATCAAGATGTGTTAGTTCTAACTACTTGGGTAACCGCGTAAATTCTGGTCGTCAGGACCCGTCGTCTGCAGACGTTTCGAATAGATCTCAATGTTCATCTTCAGGGCCCTTGTTGATGAGTGCTTCTCCAAAAAGTTTACAACCGGTTTGGGTCCGGGAGTCTCACCGTCAAGTAAAAAAGCGTACAACCGGACCCAAACGGTTGTAAGCTTTTTGGAAGAAGCAAGCTCATCGACAAGCGCCCTGAAGATGAACAGTGAGATCTATTTCGAGAAACAGTCGGCAGACGACTGGTCCTGGACGACCAGACTTGACGCGGGTTACCCCTCCCAGTAGTTAGAAATAAATATTATATTATATATATTATATATTATATATTAGATATATATATATATATATATATATATATTTTAGTTTAAAAAAGGTTACTTACTTTTGAGACTAGCCTTAAATAATAATTATTTATAATTGTTACAAATTAATTTAACTTGCAACTCGACCTTTGTTTCATTGTCAAAGGTTCTTTTCAATGCAACGGAAATCTAAGATGTGATGAAAAGGTTCGGGCTATAATGAATGCGAGGAATGTTGCACAGTAGTTTTTGTGAGCTGATTAACTAAACTAATTAACATAGCTATTTGTAAAAGCTACCTCACCGATGATTGGGAACACGACCTAGAGGCTTCGACGCCACACGGTCAGCAGTGATGAGATAAACCTTGCCGATGCGATAACTCCCTTCCGGCACGGGCCGTAAAAATCAGGTCGATACTTTATTGGCGCGAAAGAAAAGGTCGTTTCTCCTTTAATGGTAGCCTTTACGTTTATTTTTTTACTGTTTTCTCTAATACCAATACTATAGCTAGACCGCATTCAAAATAATGTGCGCAAAAAATATGTGTGTTGTTACGATGCAAAAAATGTTCATCCTTTTTTTGATTTGTATTAAAGCGATATTTGATTGATGATATCTTTTACAGAATATAAGTCAGAAATGTCAGTTGCCAATGTCAGTGGCTTGTCTCCATAACTAATGATATCAGGACATTTGTGCTTAACATTTTCGAATCACCATTAAGATAAGTACCACCTGTAAAATATTGTGGACTAGCTCTTATGCACTCTGTATACAACTCAATATCACCACCAAATCGAAATCAGGCAATCATTGTACCTGCATAAATCTTACAGCTTTTCTTGTCTCAACCCTAGTTCTAACCCTAATGTGGATACATCGGAGAATGCTCCGGATACTCTGGACGGATACGGTCAGCAACACAAGAGTTCTTCAAAGAGCTAGAGTGAATAGAGAGTTGCTGACAAATATCAAAATCCGAAAGGTATCGTATTTGGGTCATGTGCTCAGAGGACAAAAATATGAATTGCTCCACCTGATTCTTATGGGCAAGATAGAGGGTCGTAGAGGTGTTGGAAGGAGACAAATTTCCTGGCTCCGCAATATACGCGACTGGACGGGCATAAGAAGTGTTGCAGAGCTGTTTCGTGCTGCCCAGGACAGGGACGCTTTCTCTCGGGTGATAGACGTTGGGGGGACCTGACATGACACCAAAAGAAGAAGAAGAACCCTGGTTCTCACTCCCTCTTTCTACCTCTGCCCGGTCCCACTCCTCTAATATTTGCTTCCATATTTACCTTACATTCTTTTTATTACTTATTCCGAGTAAATATAAAGCACGTCATAAAACTTTTTCGTGTCCGTCACAGCTTATTGTTTATGATTTGGTCGTGGAAGCCACGAGATATGTGTACATGTCAGTACCGCGCGTATGACAACGGTTTTATGTAAACTTTGGTATTTCAGATGAATGTGCGGCCGCTGTGGGGCAAAAGTTTACAGTCCACGAAATTAATCAAAACGTACAACGTTCCCGAACGCGGGACAATTTATTATTTAGGGAATTTTCCCGGTAAGCGTGCAGTATTGTGCCTGCGTAAATATTCCGTGTGATCAGCTGTTGGCTTCTCAAAATATATGTACATACGATTCAATAATTAACAATATTGAAATACCTATATATATTTTTTGAATTTTATAGAGAAACGCTTTTAAATACTATACAAGTAAAAACAAATTTTTATTAATCAATTAGAAAAGAAATATAAAAAAACTTATTAAGGAAACAATATTTTAACTGCTACCGGAATTAGAACCAACGGACCTCCATTCTATCCAGGGATGGCGCGTTATCCAATTTCGCCACGACAGTCTGGTAAGTTAATAAATAAAAGTTTCGACCTTATGTGTAGTGCCTTTTTAATTGATTGATATTTTTATTAAATTTTCATTTTAATTTTTAATTTTAATTTTCGTTAATTTGATTTTTCTGTATGTCTTTTCTAATTGACTACTAAAAATTTGTCTAAAATTCACAGAACTTCGTTCTGAAATTTCAACTTAACAATAATAATGTGTTTTCTTTTAAATACTATACAAATAAATTATATATAACATAATTAATTACAATAAAACACAATGACTTACAGTAAGTAAATTTTTAGTAAAAAAATAAAAATGACAACTTAAATGGTCTTTGTTAAGTATAATTTTGAAAAATAAACACTCTTATAACTCGATTTGAGTTTCGAGACAATCAGTACAAATACAGGCTACATTTAAAACTAACTAAACTGGCAGCAAACAATTTTTATGTTAGTTTATATCTTCACCTGTCGATGAGAGCCACCGATTACCTCGAAACTCGAATATTGTTAATATACTTAAGTAGCGTTATAACAGTGTTTATTTTTAAAAACTATCCTCAACGGAGATTATCTTGTAACTATAAACAACATGTTATTTATGTTAGTATATAACCACTAAAAATTACTTTTTATCTACCGGTTACGAGACGTAACCGGCCTCTTCATCAGGAAAACCACTACACTAGTATGTAAATATCACTACACACCACATTCTAGTGTAGTCTCAAAACCGGTAGACAAAAATAAATTTTTAGTGGTTATATACTAGCATAAATAACATTTTGTTAAAATGTTTAACCATAAAGTTAATGCTTTAGATATTAAAAATATTAATGATCTATTGATAAAATCGTATATCTTTAATTTTTCGAAATATTCGTGTGAAATTTTGTAAAAGGCCAAATTATGTCAATTAAAAAAAAAAAAAATTGTTGTCTGCCCGTCCATCTGTAACTTCGTGTAACGTCCGTAATGTCGTTTGAATTCACGGCTAAAAAAAATTAAACGGCCGGAGATGGGACTTGAACCCCAGAGCTGCAAACCCGAACCGGCCGCTTAATACATGTTGCTACCGCCGCTTCTCCGTGGACCGCCAAAAAATACTATAAAGGGCTTACCAAAGACGCTAGCCAATGTTTCGTCATTTTTGACGAGTTTCAGCTAGTAAATATTATAAATAACAAATAGTGGAAGTTTTATTATTTTTAAATATTTAAATAAACATTGTCAATATTTTTCAATACAACGATAACTTTGAATAATACAAATAAAATCGGATTACTTACAATACGTAAATGATATTAAAATATATCATGATACTACATAAATTATTCATTTGAATAGATAAATGAATAATATTAATTAATTAAAATTAAAAACAAGTAACATTGTTTTAACCACTGATTTTATTTTAACAAACACTCGACATGTTTCGGGAACCAACGGTCCCTTCTTCAAGAGAATACAAGGTATAATGAAGAATCATAACAAATATAGATCTTAATTTATAAAGTCATAGAAAAATAACAAACAAAGAAAATGCACAGGCATAGATTACCCCCCCCTCCCCCAATGAGGAAACAAAACATAGACAATCAAAGACAAATATGTAGGTTAAGCAAGAAATAAAAAGTATATGACAAATCAAAGACAAATACGTAAGTTAAGTAAGAAACAAAAATATATGACAATCAAAGGTATAGGTACTATGACTTTATAAATTAAGATCTATATTTGTTATGATTCTTCATTATACCTTGTATTCTCTTGAAGAAGGGACCGTTGGTTCCCGAAACATGTCGAGTGTTTGTTAAAATAAAATCAGTGGTTAAAACAAAGTTACTTGTTTTTAATTTTAATAATTTAAAATGTTACCACAAAGTGAATTTGCATTTATTGAAGAAGGAATAATATTAATATAAACCTTGAAAAAATTAATATCTTTTCAAGATTAAATGATTTGAAATAATTTTTCATACCTATTAATTGCATTTGATAATTTGAGTATGATAAACAATATAAGACATACACGGAAGATATAAATGAGTTTCTGTGTTCTGCCGTGCTACCACGATGTTTGTTTTGATTTAATTTCCGGGGAAATGTGTATTGCACCCTTTCAAACAATTAAAATTTGGGAATCTGAAGGTGTTCGAGGGGGGTTATGAGGCTGTCTATTGATCTGTAATAAGACACCCTTCCCGATTCCGTGAAGAATCATTAGGTAAGGGTTACATATTTTACCCTCAGGTGGTTGTGAATATTCCATGTATTAATTACTAAGCCGCTGCCACTTCAATCCCATTTCATTTACATACTTGGAACATAATCCCTACAATGATATTATATATTAATTTATCTTAAAGATTCATCATGTACTATAATTTTTAAACAAGTGACACAAATGTGAAAAGTCGTGAACATTTTCCTGTAAAAATTAATCGCATATTAAGTTTGTTCAAAATATATATAATATACTATAATAAGCTAATTTTTATAAAAAGACTATCGAAGTTAACCCATTCTCGAGTACATACTTGCTAAGAAAATAATCGATAAGTAGGATTCACTAGTTATGACGACCTATTCGCTCGATTTGGTTAGTTATTGATTGTAACGTTCTGTGTTTTAGTGGTATCAAACTATCTGAATAGTACGTAGTCATCATAATCATCATTATCAACTGCACTATCTTAAAGTCTAGTAGAGGATATATGCTTCTCGCAGCATATTTAAAGCCTTTCTCTAGCTGGTCCTCTGTCAGTCCACTTCCTTTAATGTCTAGTAGGTCCAATGGGCCTTTGGGTTACATAGATCAGATATTAACCAAATACCCTTTACACCGCAGTCTTCTCAATGCCCATATCCACTCATTTCTTCTTCTTCAATTTTTTTTAGACTCAAGAGTCTGTTTGTGCAGGAGTTTCCTCTTGTGATGCTGAATTTTAGCTATCTCTCCATCGTTTCGGGGTCTTCCCGGTGGACGCGATCATCTGGTACGCTATGCAGAGCTATGTATGGTAATTTTGTTGTACTCATTTTCTGTACGTGTTAGTACCAGTATCGTCAACGCTGTCGCCCCCGTCTGACCACATCTTGAACCTCGCAGACCTCCTGGATTGCTGTATTCCTCACGCGATCATGCAGTCTTCCCAGCAATATCACGCAGAGTTCTCATTTCAGTTGTACTTGGCATGCTCTTTGTCTCGAAAGTGTCAGCCCTCGTCTCAATATCATATGTGAGAATAGGTCGCGCACAGGTGTTATAAGTTCGTACCTTGCTATCTATACTCATACATTTATTCCTTTATAAAACATCTCTCAAACTGCCTGCAAAACTGTAGCCTTATCCACCTCAGACCTAACTTCTTTGGGGAGGTTGTGAGAGCTGAGTATTTTGCTGCCAAGGTATCTGAACTGGGTTACTTGATCAATGGGCTTATCACGTACTGAGATTCTGCACTCTAATCGGTCTTTGGAGAACGTCATACATTTTTTTTCGCTACGGAGATGATCATATTTTACTTTGAGCAAGATTAATCAAACTTTGTGAGCATTCTCCGTAGGTTATTTTTGTTTTCCGCTATGATTGTAGCATAGCAGAGAATTCCCATGGCATCCTTACTAAAATTTCATTTTATACTAAATTTTATTTACTAAGCCACTCATTAGCAAAATTAAGCACTTTGTTGTATGTTTCTCCCTCGTATGTCAGGATATAGAATACGCATTTCTGGAAAGATATATTCTTGAGGTATTTCGCCATATTTGATTTGAAGACATTTTTGAATTTACAAAGCTTGCTCGACCAAGTGCTATTCGTATCTTGACTTCTTACAACTGCTGGTCTTTTTTTAGTGTGATAACTTCAACCAAGAACTGTCATTCTTCTCGAGGTAGTGAAGAGAGGAGATCTCCAAGACAATCGTTGGTTTGAAAGATGATATTTTTTAATATATTTTCTTATCCTTTACTGAAGCGTTATAAGAGTCGCTTCAAAAGCAAGATAAAGCTCGCAGTAGACTGGTGGTCAGAATCGTAGTTGCAAACCAAAAATTTTGGTTTAATTTGGTTACTCAATTAGCGGAGTGGTTTTGTGTTTCCGCCCTGGCGGAATTATTTAAGATAACCCAGGAATTAAATTAATGAAATGGACACCTTTGATGTTGTCCAACAAGGGAAGTAAGAACCGGGACCCACGCAACACCGATCCTCTTCTCTCGCGTCGGAGATTACGCCCGCGGGGGTGCGAGGGGGATGGGGGATTTGTTATGAAATATTGCGAACACTTTGACATTTGGAATATCGCCGCGGGTAGAAGTGGCTGGGGGTGAGTGTGGGGGAGGGTTCCCCCCTCAAGGTAGCGACCCAAACTTTGTACATCAGATTTATTCAATCCGTTTCGAATTCAATAATTCAAATGTAAAGATGTTCGAATAAAAGAATACAAGATTGTAAAAATTTTCTGAATACAATCTAACTGTATTCATTCTGTGAAAGAGAAACTTTTTTGTTAGTATTAAATTGTAAGTTTTATGCGTAATATTTTTAAAATATTTAAATTTTTTAACAGGTTTGAAGAAATGGAGACGGATTTAAAAATTAAATTAGGTAGGATAGGGCTGAGTACCTACGTCGACCAGAAATAATTTGATATTTCATAAACAAATTTCACTCTTTTTTCCTTATTAATGTATCCCCATCAGACCTTAGATAACGATAATGACAGTAAAAGATGAGTTAAACGTATTTGTGAAGTCGAAAAAGAAATGTACCCTTAAAAATATTATTTAATTGGCGTGACTAACATTTATGAAATATAATATTAATTATTTAATATAAAAAACACCCACTTTTGTCCTGAACATTTCAAACCTAACTAAAAACCAATATTTCAAAATCATGAAAATTAAAAAATAAAAAAAATAAAAAATAATAAAAATAGCGCAATATTTTAGATTTGCTATAATGACAGCTGTGGCATTATTTTAATTTTTGTAAATAAAATGAGAGTATTATTTATTTAGTAATAAGTGGTAATGGTTTTAAACTTCTCTGTGAAGGAAGTTTTTGCAACGAACTGGCCAGTTAAAAAGATTAAAACAAGCTTAAAACTAGTCTTCAATGGCCTGCAAAGGATTGTTTAAATTGTACACCTCCTAATGGTATATTTACATTATAAATGTTAATGGTACAAGTATTCATATTTAAATTTAATATTCTCTAGGGGCAGGAAACAAGATCCCGGTTCATTTGCATAACTTACTTAATTTTTGTCCAGTGAATTGATATTAAAGTTATCTATGTTCATGATGCCTTAAAAGTACTATACACAACACAAACAGTTATAATGAATTTTCAAATGAAAATTCTCTAGCAACGGTGTGAAATTCAAAAGGTCAAATGTCATCGTCACACGAAAGCGTTAACGCTTATCGGGTCACGGTAAATATGCATTAGTAAAATATTGCTACTACGCGATAGAATACACGAAGAACGAAGTTCTATTAATGCAGTATTTGCAATACACTAAGATAGATGATATATTAGGGATGTTTTTTACACGTCTTCTTTTGTATAAATTTTATGGTTACTGCAGTGATACTGTTTCGTGACCATCGGGCGCCGGCCACGAAATGATTTTGATTGGTCGAAACTGACATCCGACGTATTCTACGCCAACCGCTAGCCAGGATTTAAACTTTTAAAAAATCTGACCAGTGACAGTAGGAAAGCGGCGTGTGCCAGTGTCTTTTCTACTAAAAATTGACATTCTTTTTCGTGTGTTATCCGAAACCGTCGTAGACACATCGGTTCATATCAGCCTTTCGGAATAGACAGATCGATCTGTTCCGGATTCGACGAAGCCGGGAGAATTGGAGATTGAATCCGCACTCGACGTACTAGGAAAAACGCTGTAAGTACAATTTGTCAGCTGTGGACGTAGTTAGCCTGGGCCTAGTGTATTTCGCGTGTCAGGAGATCAATCATTATCGGCGGAGATTGGGAAGGAAAATATTTCTTTCCTATCTCGACCCCGTGGCGATTTCGTCCATTATCGCACAGATACTATAAATATATTATGAACGTTGCTAGAGCAAACCGAAGACGTTTGTGATTGGGATAGTGGGATGAGTTTTAAATAAGTTATATAACGTAATTGCTTTTTAAAAACTTTCATTCTTTCTGTGTAATAATAAAACAAATTGTTGCTTATTAATCTGAGGTGTAGGAGTTTTACGCTGCCGACTCAAATATTAAAAAAATTCGCGGTGTAGATCGCAAAACATCAAGTACAGATATTTGACGTACAGCATATCAAGCTTTGTAAATGCAATTTTAGTATCGCAGTGCATCCTTTGAGTGCAATAATTGAGTCTGCAGAGAGAGCTGCACATAAAACAACATCTTGTCGGATGCAGGTGGAATCTTTGCTTCTCTGTCTGGCCACGGTTTGTTCTGGATTTCCGGGAGTATGATTTTGTTTGGCCAAGTGGAAAATGTCCAGTGGCGGTTGACAAGCGAGTATTACCATTTGGGTCTGGTTTCTCTCTGAATATTATAGTATTGTATGTAATTTTCGGTAGGTACGTTGGTTTAATGAACTATTGCCTGATTTCTCTATATTAAGTAGAGCATATATATGTATGCAAGTTGTGAAGGGAGTTATAAGCTATAATGATTCAATGCATTGTCGTAAGGTTTGATCCTCTACTATTTTATTGGTGGGTCATATATTATCTATATATAAATCTTTCTTAGTAATTTCTATAAATTTATTGGAAATTATCAAAAACCTGTGTTCTGTAAAACTGCAATTTCATTAAGAAATCATGATTTCATCGAAAATTTATACATTAATTTACATTTTTCTGCCATCGATAAATTTTGTTGTAGCTAATTCAGATATTTACTTCACATAAACATAGTTTTCATTACATTTCTAAATAGTAACAATTACTGGTTTTGAGGGATGTAAAAAAATATATCACTAGGAGATAAATACAAAAGAAAACTTTTTTCTCAAGGAAATTTTTCTGGAATCTGTGAAACCTACATCTCACTGGAAATAAGTTTTAAAAACAATTGCCTCCTCAGCTTTTATTTTATACACATGTATAAATAAATATTTATCTTTTAAGTATGGATATTGCCGTATTTGTTATCAAATAGTAGACATTGCTTTTTATAAAATTGGGTTTTGGTGTCTTTAGTACGAAGTTTCAATTTAAAATAGAAGCGGTCATTTTGTCACGTGATACATTCTTGGGAGTTATTCGGTCGAAGTGTATATTGCTGCCTTTGCTTTTTATACTACGAGGGTTTTCCTATCTTTGCATTTTAAAGTGACTAAGAAACTTGATTTTGGAAGGAATAGAGCTGTAGTTCCTATAAAATTCAATGCATTGTAAATTAGTAAGTCTCAGTGATTGATTGCATTCATAATAATAATCATAATAATAATAAATGAAGAGTTTATAAAATGTTTTAATTAACATACATCATACATCATACATCAAATGTATCTTGCTTCGGAAAACTCTCTCCGAGATATGGAACAGATCAATGTCCAAAGCGAAATTGTTCAGCATAGCTGTAGCTCTTCCAACAGGCATAACCATCGGCAGGTTGGTCCTGTTTATTGGAATGTGAAATAATATATGCTGACGATGTCTAAGGTAAATTATCAGGAACATACAAGCCAATGCTCCGCATAATTTCAATATTATCGAACATACCGCGCAACAATCGATAAAAATGTGTACTCAAATACACATTCCTTCTAGTCCCTAAACTGTTGTAGCCAAGCATACTTCTCATTTAGTGTACAAAGATCACGGTACGACCACTAAATAAACCGTGATAAAAATGTTTAAATTAGGCTCATTGTTAGTAATAAAACTATGCCTTTTTCCCATGATAGTTTCCAATATCAACAAACATAAGTCTTCTAGCTCCTCATTTACGATCTGAATTGAATTTGAATTTACGATCATGATTTGTTTGCGGGATGCACTAGTAGCACCACCCGACGTAACCGGTTGTTACCATTGGCCCGTATTATACTTTTACCTAATCAATTGCGTAGATTCTGTGCAATGGTTGCAACGGTCTGGTTCTGAAGGAGATTATTTTCTAATTAAAAAGATAGCGTGATTAAATAACTGTTACGTTTTCCCCCTGATGTAATTATTTTCCAAGGAGCGCGATATATAAAACTCGTTTACAAGTCGACAGACAATTACTTGAATACCAGTGGCGGTTTCGTGCAATTGGAAATTTATCTATTTTTTTTTAAATAGACCGCATTATGAAGAAAGCGATTTTAAGACGCGTGAATAATTGAAAACAGAAAACAACGATTATAAAATGAAAGAAAACTGTATAAGTCAGAGATTCTCTGTCATGAATATACGAGTATATGTGGGGTACAAAAACAAGGATAGCAATATCACAAAAAAAATAATGCAGTAATCGAAAGATTTTTTTTTTTGGATCGCAATCCTAGGATTGGTCTGTAACAAGCACTCGCTTTCTCCACTCTTCTCTGTCATCTGCCAGCCTCTTCATTTTGTGGTAGGTGCTAAGCGCCCATCTTGAATCAGCGAACATCGAAGGATTACTAATTTGTAATTTAACGAAAGAAATTCGTATACATTTATAAGAAACGATTTTGGAAGGGATATATATATTATAACGAGGTCTTTCGTTATCACCGGCTGCTCAGTGGTTACACATCGCTCTAAGGGGTCCTTTTTGGGTAGTGGACCTGGAACTTCTGTTTACATACAAAACATCCCTGTAATTATTATATGGATCTTAAGTTAGAAATAGAAACTAAATCTCAGCTCGAGTATCACAATCCCATTTATTCATTTAATAAACAAACATTCTTATCTATAGAGATGGAGTGTAATGTTCCATAGATTTTTTTTTCAAATTATTTCAAAAATCCTTGTAATTTTATATCACCCCAACATTTCACCGACCCTTCGAAGTTACGCCAATGTCGAGCATTTAAAAATTATACGCGATACGCGTTGACAGGCGCTGCGCTGCCCAGGCATTAGCGGCACGTGAGCACTCAACGCATTTAGTCGGGACAATGAAATGTCGGCTAATTTGTCCGAGCGCAGATAATTGTCCTCACAAGAGTGCGGACACTTTATCATTCCTTGTGCGATAGTAAAATGATTACATTTTCACAGTGCGATCAAATATTCATTAATCTCTGCACTTCGTAAGAAATGTTTTTAACATAAATCCTGAGAATTTTGTTAACAGATGTAGTGAATTTAATTACGACTTAAAACTAAGCTCAAATTGTCTGACGTCAGAGGGGAACTAAGGAAACATCTAGAAGTAAAAATGGGCGCCATACTTTTTTCTTAACTTTGTTCTTAACATATGTGAATATTTTTATTTGGTCTATGAAATGAACACTATGCTTTTACATTATTTGTTTAAAAAATTTAAGATTCCTTAATAAATAAATAAATAAATAAATACTGTATTCTATTTAATTTAAAAATATGTTTTACTTTACTTTGTAATACACACACAATACGAGTATTCTATTTTTAAGATGCATGTATTTTATTTTTTCTATCGATCTTTCACCATAAATAAGAGTAAATATATGTATTCATGATTATTTATAAAACATTAACAACCTCGCAGGACTATATTTCTGCCTTGATTATGAGTCAAAAATTTTCAAGCTACCATGACCTAATTAATATCAATAGTTTGGAGGTATGCGACATTAAAGTTTACATTTTTTTCAATATTTCTGACATATTTTTTACAAAACCTTAAACTATCATTACAATAACTTATATCGATTACAAACAATTCATTTGCTTTAATACAAGTTAAATAAAATGATAAAAAACTCGCAGAATTGCAATTGTAATGTTTTCCAATTGGAATTAGAAGGTTTTATTTTATTTTCTTTGGTTTGTATTAAAGGGAATGAATTTTTTATATTCGATATACATAAGTTACTGTAATGATAGTCCAACGTTTTATAAAAAGTAAGTCTGAAATATTGAAAAAAAAATGCAAACTTTAATGTCGCATATCTCCATAACTGTTGATATTAGGTCACGATAGCTAGAACATTTTCGACTCGTAATCAAGGCAGAAATATAGTCCTGCGAGGTTATTAATGTTTTCCAAATAACCCTGTATACAACTTTCTAAAATTTTATAGACGTGATACACGATCACGGGTGCAATCGATGAACGTTACATTGTGTAAAGTGATCACTTAAGGTAGCCAATGACAGGTCGTAAACCCTGTAAATACTCGAAGACTTCCATATCTACTCCCCCATATAAAATGGTCTCTGAGCCATCTAAAACATATCTTGATATTTGCATGATATGGTCCGCTATGGACATTATCTAAAAATCAGAGTATCGAGTCTAAACATGGCGAGCGATTTGCCTCCTGCATTATTTCATTTACAACATTTCCTCTACATTTTAATATGAATAATTTAACAAAACATCTTACTACTCAGTTTCCTAAACAACGTTTTAAATATTACAACGAAATGTACGGCAAATCCCTTTTGGGAGGTTCTGGAACATTTAAGAAACGGATTTACCCGAACAAAGATTTCCCGGAACAGTCTGCGCCGGAAAAGATTCAGCTACTGGGATCGAGTAAAACAAGTAGTAATGAATCCCGGTTTTGGGAATTTTTCTGCAAAGAGTACGCACCTATCCAGCCCGAGAGAGTTCAAGAAGCTGGATCTTTGCGGAGTGAGCAAATTTTAACAGTGCTGATCTGACAGCTGGCGTTCTGCCAACGATATTGGCACGCTGCAATTTAAGAAACCTAGGGGGCGGTAACTTCTTGAGGCTCCTGGACATTACGGATGGCGTATCGTAGTAATAAGATAAGAAGAGAGAAGAGTAACAAGTAATTTCTTATGAATATTGTTAATTGACGTGGTAGCTACTTCGCAGCGAAATATAACTTTTTTCCTCAATAAAATAAACTCTTTATTGCAAAAATAATAACTTCTCGGTATTTTCTAACCACAAAATAGAAACAATCGAGTCTTTGATAGGCATAAAACATTATTTCCCCGCTAGATACTACTTTGTATTTTTTTTATTTTGCATTTATTGGTTTTCTTACAGCCATATAATTAATAAATACTGAAAAAAACAATTATTGATGTACAAAGCTTTGGGCCAATTACAAGAAAACACATATATACAAGAATATTAAACTAGGATCGATATAAAAAAGAAAAAACAATATTTCAAATAGTGAGTTTGTGTGAGTGTGTGTATTTGTGTTTTTGTGTCCGTGTGTGTATGCATTTTTATGTGTTCGTGTGTGTGTTCACATGTATGGGAAGAAAAATGTCATCGCGCGAATTTATAAGCGAGGGATATATAAGGAATCTGTCGAAATAAAATACACAAAACACAAATAAATAACATTACAGCTTCTAATCCCTAATTTACATTTTTTTACCAAGTACCAAAACAACTCCTAGCATCTTCCACGCCCTGTTACACTCACGTTACGCCAAATGGATGGTAATAAAATTGTATTTTACACAGATTTCATCTGGCGATGAAAGTTCTCGAAACTAAAGTGGTGACGAAAGCTTAACTCAACATGTGTTTCGTGATCGCCGGGCGCCGGCCGCGAAATGATTTTGATTGGTCGAAACTGACATCCGACGTATTCTACGCCGACCGCTAGCCAGGATTTAAACCTTTGAAAAATCTGACCAGTGACAGTTGGAAAGCGGGTGTGCCGGTGCCTTTTCTACTAATAATTGTCATTATTTTTGGTGTGGTATCCGAATCCGACGTAGACGCAACATCAGTTCACATAAGCTTTTCGGAATGGACAGATCGATCTGTTCCGGATTCGACGAAGCCGGGTTGGAGATTGAACTCGCACTCGACGTACTAGGAAAAGCTGTAAGTACAATTTGTCAGCTGTGGACGTAGCTAGCTTGGTGTACTTTTATTTCGGGTGTCAGGATCAATCATCATAGGCGGAGTTTGGAAAATATTTATTTTATAATCCCGACCCGCCTGCGGTGGTGGAGATTCCGTCCGTCATCGTACAACATGTATGTAGTAAAAAGTACAGTACAATAAATTTGTTCAGACACGCGTAGAAGTTTTAATTTACAAACATTATTCGTAAAGTCTTAAGAAAAATAGAATACAAATATTTTACTTAATCTACGTCAGATTTTAAGTAGGCGTTAAATTTATATTCCGTACTCATTTTCAATGGTACAAGAAATTTATAATATGCCATTTCCAGAACTACCATACCAACAGCTTAGAAATTATTATTATATATCTGTCACGAAGATAGCTTTCAGAAGAGAAAGATAACAATTGATCATGCGTTTCTAACCCATCGTCAGCTGATGGATTTGAAATAGACTATGCCAAAAACACCCAGGTATGATTTTGCAGCTGTGAATTGCAATTGTGACAATTTAGTCAGGGTAATTTTCGGTATTTTTGACATAATTTTCAAACATTCAAAAAGATTAAGTAATAAAATGTTACACTTATTTATGTTTATTTACCTATTAAAGGTTATTTGGTTCAGAAACACACATAATGTCGAAGGTATTTAAATTTGAAAATCGGTTATCAGGTCATTGTCCTTTAAATTGTTAATTTTCAAGTACAGTGTAGTAATTCTTTAAAACGTCGCTGGTTTATATGTAAAAAGACAAACACTGTCAAATTTATCTTGTTAAATAATACATTGATAAAAGTTTTATCACATTCATCATGGATTTTATCCTAAGCTGCCATCAACTGAATATCATCTTGTTTATTACATTCAATGTTGTCGAATAATGTTTATTTATTATAAAGCAATTAATGAGTCTATGATCTAACGTATTCAAGATTAATAAAATATGAATTAGACTGACAACAATATTAAAAAAAAGTCGACAAAAAAATCATTCTCGCTTCGTGCTCAACTCTACGCATTTGCTATAAAGACACACCCACGAGTATCATTTTCATTCTTTGTTTTTATCATATTAACAACTTTAATTGTGGCTTAATAGGCACTTTGTATATAATTAAAACATTCATTATCCACGTTATTTAGCATTATCTAGTTTTAGATGACATACTGATGCAGTAATTAAATGTTTTTAAAGCGAGTGACACATAATTATAAATGAACAAATTAAATCAATTAATAATTTAATTAAATACAATATATGTTCAAAGATAATATTAATTTCTTCTTCAAAGACAGCAAAATAATTTTGTGATGACATCATAATTATAATTTATAGAATTAAACTTTGTTTACACCATTTTTTTTATTATTGAAAAAATTCAACATGTTTCGAAGCCAATTCCTTCATGGTCAGGATAACAAAAATACAATTTAAAAATCGAAGTATAGATAATCAAAATATTAAAAAGTTATATATGGAAAACGAAAAATATAAAGTACTTATTTAACATGAAAATAAATTTAAAAGATAACTATTTGCAAAAAGGACCTGATTATTTATAACATTCAATTTACTATTAACACTCTTTCTTATTTCCAAAATTATCTATCCTTCGATTTTTAAATTTTATTTTTGTTTTCCTGACGAAGAAGCCATTGGCTTCGAAATATGTTGAATTTTTTCAATAATAAAAAAAGTGGTGTAAACAAAGTTTAATTCTATAAATTATGATTACATTAATGATTTCGTGATCTCGTTGGATTATGCCATTTTATTAAGATAAAAATATAATTGAGAAATGAAAACTATTTCAGCTTGACTCGACTGACAAACTACGGTTTGAGTCGCATATCTGTAATAGGTAGTTTTGTACGAATCGCGTACAAAGGAGGTTGAACGTATACATTTGAATAATTGATGCTTTAAATACCCTCATCTACGCCGAGTTCCTGGTTACGTTTCTTGACTGGGGCGAGTAGATTGTTATATTATATCATCATGGGGTTGGAAGTGCCCGCTCCTGGGCGGGGGTATTTAACCTCAGCTTGCAATGTGTTCGGGGGAGGTGGAGACGGCTACATTTCCAGCTTGGGCCACGCTTTGTTACCGGTGATAAAGCCACGCTGGCTTTATTAGCGCTTTAGGCAAAAGGAACGTCAACCTCGCATTTAAATGAGGAGCATAAAACATTTATTCTTATTTTAAAATAAACTGAAGAGTGCAGACTCTCGCCAACAGGTGTAAATGACAACAACAAACCTCTTGAGGGTTGTAACAAAAATAAACCTTAAGCATTTTGCACCACAAAATAATTGAAGACCCCATGGCAAGAAGTTGTTAACTAACATTCAAGTTATTTTGAGATAATTGGACATTTGCATTTCGCCTTTGAAAAATTTGTTTTATTGCTAATTCGAGATTAATTTTTATTGATTTATGTCACTAAAATATCAAAAAAGTATTTACAAAGTAAAAAAAACGCATTTACGCACAAAAATAAATAATTATACTAATTACTCCTAAAAAATGTAATTAACAACCATTTTTTCGCCTCTGGAACTCGTTTTTAATAGAATAACACCTTTTTAAAATTGGTAAAACACGAACATCAAACAACCCTTCAAATGTTATCCGTTTTTATCCAAAATTGCAAAATACCTGGCTTGTTAATTAATAATACAAAACATGGTATGTACCATTTAAAAGTATTGAAAAATAATATATAAATACATATTATAATAGTCTTCAAATAAAAACAAATATATGACAGTACTTCCAGTGTAAAATTTATATTAACCATAAATATTCCAATCAAATTAAAAGGTGTGCTAATTTCAGAATGATGGCAGAACATGTTATTATTGAAGGTAACATGTTCTTCCCATTAGTAACTGATTTGATTCTTATGAAAAAGTGTATTTAACATGTTCATCTCTATGATTTGAACATGTTCTAATTATTTTTAAGTTCTGAACTTATTTCCAATGAAAAGAGCGTACAATATTTGGTTTAGACAGCTTATTAACTCATTTTTGACAAAAATGTTAGTTAACAACTTCTCGCCATGGGATCTTCAATTGTGTTTATTTCAATTATGAGTGAACCATTTTCAAGCATTCAGTCTACTTTAATTATTTTTTCTGTACGTTAGTGGCAGAACCAAAGATAAATTTGATAAATCACTTGGAAAGATACTAAGGCATTTTTTGGCGGTAGACAGCTTTACCGATTTAGTTTCATATATACAGAGTTTAAGAGAGCTATTCCACAATACTTTAGAGCTACATTTTTGCCTTGATTATGAGTCGAAAATTTTGAAAGAAACCATTAATAGTTAAAGAGTTATGCAATTCAAAATTTACATTTTTAAAAAATATTTTTGACCTACTTTCGATTACGAAAAATTCATTCGTTTCAAAAAATGTTAAATAAAATATAAAAAACCCTGAAAAAATTCCAATTGGAATTGGAAGGTTTTTACCATTTTATTTGACTCGTATTAAAAGAAATGAATTTTTCATATTGGATATAAGTTACCATAATGATTGACAGTCCAAAGTTTTGCAAAAAATAATTCAGAAATATTGAAAAAAATGCAAATTTTGATGTCGCATATATCCATAACTATTGATGTCATGATTGTTTGAATATTTTCAACTCATAATCAAACCATGAATCCACTATAAAGTATTGTGGACTAGCTCTGTTACACCATGTATAGAAACTGCCAAATGTCACCTACACACATTTCTAAGTCAAATATCTATTTTTTCTCGGTAATAGAATAAAGTGTTTGAAAACTTTGTTAGTAAAAGATGATCGCTTCTAATGGGAAAAAAAGAAATATTCGTGAAATTTCGAGGCTTCCGTAAGGGTCATTATGGCTTGATCGGAAAGCCGTCTACTAGTAGTATAAATTTATGAATATTTATTTATTTATTTATTAATTTACATATATACACGGCTATAAAGCCTTTTACTTTATAAATTGTACAAAGTTGGTAAACAATAGACTATAGAAATAATGTACCTATTTAAAAAAAATACAAATGCGAAAATAAATTATTTAGAAACATAATCAAGAACAATATAAATGTAGAATTAAAGGAGACAATAACAGTAGTTCGATGAAATTAGAAATATAAATAATAATTTTACACTATATATATATCATTGAAATTAAATTAAAAATTTTTTTTTTTATATAATAGGCAATTCAATATAATAAATAATAGAAGAATAAATAAAACATAAAATATTAATTCAATGAAAAGAGTAAAAATATTTATTAGAAATAATCTATACAATTATATTAAAAGGCGAGTTAACAAAAAATATATATATTTATGCGCGTATATGTTACATTTCTGCATTTACCCTGCTATTTCCAAATATATATTTCGGCATATTCATTGCCAAGATATTGTATTCTAGATACTGGCGAGTTCCATTGTGCTATGGTCGCATTTTTTCTGCGCATATTCTCAAGTGATTTATGTAAATTCGCATTGAAAGACGGCATTATTTTGTAAATGTTTGAATTGATTGAAGAGCTTAGGGGCGATGAAGCGGCCCGAGTAGTTGATTCTCCACCAGCGGGCTGTGTGGGGAGGGGCGGGGTAGTCCGCTGAATATTAATGCCAGGCTGAGCCCGATCCATTTACCCCCGCGCCGCAGGTAGAGGGTAGAGGCCGCACCGCACAGCGCGCGGAGATCAGATCCGGGAGCAACTCAGCAACTCAGAGATTAAGCTAATGTTGCAACTGAATGATTCAAAAGTATCCAAATAGTAAATTGGGCACATTTCATATTCCTGGAGTGGCCACATTCGTATTCACAACATTTTAGTGTGTTCAAGGGACACAATTACTGGATATCGCCCACAAAGGGGTAGTGATTAATCAAGATAAATTATAGATATCTTACAGAGATGATGCTATTCATAAGAGAAAAGTTCAGGACTTACGACTAATGAATTGGCTTAAATGATAACTCTACACAATCCACATATACATTTATAGAATACACTAGCTGTGCCCGCACGGCTTCGCACGCGTAGATTTTAAGTACACTGTTTGGATCATTATAGAACTTTCGCGAACCTTCTAGAACATTCTCCTTCCAGAACTTTCAGGAAATTTATCGAATGTACAGGAACCTTCCAAACACACTGACATACCGAATTTTCTAGAACCTTCTTCTTCCAGAACTTTCTAGAGCAGGTTTTTCCGGAACCTTTTATCGACGCGCCTATTTTGAAATAATCTGAAGCATTTACGGCCTTCCCATAACAAAATAATGTGCTAGAAAATACATTTTTGTCACCAACTCCCACCCACGTACTGCCACCCCCACCAAACTCGCATATTTTCGATGTGACCCATGGGCTATCCACCACCATAACCACCGGTGGGTGGTTGTGGAGAAAAGTTGGCGGGTAGGGAAACACGGGTTTCTTTTTATATATATTTATATTGATTTTTACATATTTACGCGCATCTGACGGGTTTGACGTCGAACTTGATACATAGAGGGTCAACTTGCACACAGAAGTACCTACGTCACAATATCGAGTGGGTGAAACGGAAGAAACTAACTAAAAGTTATGCTCTAAGGCGATACATATAGTCTCCATCCGGTACTGTAATCGTGTGGATTGACTAAGTGGCATGTTCTTGTTATATGTAAACTATTAAACTTGTCTGTGAGACGTATTGCGACAGACCTAATATTTCTTTATAGGATCATAAATAGCATGATTGATTGCCCCAAGATTGTTAGTCTGATCGACTTATATGCCCCATCGATGTCATCAAGACACAGTGCATTATTCTATTATAGTGGAAATGTCAGAACTAATGCATTAGCAAACTCTGTAATTCCCAGATTACACTCATTAGAGAATGAATATGCAGAGGCGGCTGACATTTTTGCTGATAATATAACTGTGTATAGGACAAAGCTGATGCAATTCTTTACATCTCAATGAAATGGAAATGGTTAATAAATTTTTCTGTATTATTATTTTACCTTTTAACGATTTTTATTTGTACCTTTTATCTGTATTATTATTTTATCTGTCTTATATTATTTTTTAAAATTTAAATTCTGTATATTTGTAAAAGCCCATAAGGGCGTTAAATAAATAAAAACTCGACATCGAAAAATGGTCCATATATTTTTTTAAATATCTATCTATAAATGGCTTGAAATAAATCTATGATGAAATTAAAATGCAATATCCCTATATAGGTATACATAGTATATCACAGTACTGTAATATGCAGGCATCAGTATGAGTCGCATCAAATTTTATTACATGTTTTGTAACAGAAAGATTATCTCTAGCAACTTGTTTTATATTAATTTATATCTCGTATTACGCAGCTACTTGACTACTTTGAGAGCCGTATTCACATTAATATACATATATCGAGTATGCTTCACAATCGTATTAAATTCTGAGTTACCTATTGATCTGTGATATATGCTCACGTGTACTTTTGGCGGAATATTAAAACCCTAAAGTTTCTTAAGCACTGTTTCGTTGTACTTCTTATAGTTCGGCCGCTCTATTGAATTGAATTTGTCGCAAGTAAGAATTTCTTTTGGACTTGCGAAACATATTTCTTCATTGCTTAGTCTCTCGAGTCGTACCACTATGATAAAAAGCAGAAAACTTTAGTATAAAAAATTAATTGATATCGGAAAATTTTAGGGGTAGATTAATATTCATATGAGTTACTAAAAACCCATTAAAACTATTCGTCGTATTGGCCAATTCGCGGCAGTGTAGACTGATGCGCGGCCAGTTATTTAATTATTTTTTATTCATTTCAATATACGGCACAGAAGTATCTTTTACAAAATAATATACAGGGTTATTTGGAAAACACTAATAACCTCGCAGGACTATATTCCTGCCTTGATTATGAGTCGAAAATGTTCGAGCTATCATGACCTAATATCGATAGTTATGGAGATATGCGACATCAAAGTTTGCATTTTTTTTTCAATATTTCTGACTTATTTTTTTGTAAAACGTTGGACTATCATTACTGTGACTTTTATCGATCATGAAAAATTCATTCGTTTCAATACAAGCTAAATAAAATGATAAAAACCCTGAAAAATTTCCAATTGGAATGTTTTCCAATTGGAATTTTAAAGTTCTTATTATTTTATTTGTCTTATATTAAAGGGAACGAATTTTTCATATTCGATATAGGTTACTGTCATGATAGTCCAACGTTTAACAAAAAAAAGTCAAAAATATTGAAAAAAAAATACAAACTTTGATGTCGCATATCTCCATAACTATTGATATTGAGTCATAATAGCTCGAACATTTTCGACCCATAATAAAGGCAGGAATATAGTCCTGAGAGGTTATTAATGTTTTCCAAATAACCCTGTATACAAGAAATCTAAAGACTAGAACTGCAAAAAATTACAGAATTGACATAGTATAGATAGTTGTTTTAAGTTATAACAGTAATTTAGAAAAACGAGGTGTGAAGTAAAGTTAAAAAATAGGTATAATAATTTGTTTGTGATTGCATTATGAATTCAGAGCTTTTAGTAGTGAATCTTTGTATTGTGCTAAACTGGAATTTAAAATGTCATAGATATGCGCATAGGTGTTACATATCCTATGCAGTCTGGGTACAACAGAGTTAAAATGCGGGTTGGTTCTAGTGTTGTCACAATAAAGTAGTGTAGTATTCCAGTAGCTCTTTCAGGCGCATGAAACATAAACAAACACAAAATAGCAGGGGTGTCAAAATGCGAGTTAATAATTTTGTAGAGTAAAATCAAATCAGATATGAGTCTCCTGAATATTGTACATCGTTATGAATTAAATGCCTACTTTTAAAAGTACTTGTTGGTCTAGTGGTCCATTAAATTTTATGCGACGTAGTGAAGAGACTGCCTTAGCCATTGACGTATTGTTATAAAGACACGTTATTCTATTCATATGTAGAAAAAATCGCACTGAAAGAGACAACAAATCACGGCACACTTATTTCACAAACGCTCTGAGTGTAGACAGAAAAATCAGGTCATTTGAAGTCACGGTGACTAAAATAACATACTCATTCTTACAATAGTGTACGATGCTCTGTTCCTTTTTCCCCGGGACTTTTTTCGGCGTAGCGTCGTGCCCGATCACAAAGAAGGTCCGTTCGATAACGAATGCAAATAAGGAAATTACCTTACTTTTGAGTTGCCAAGATTTCACGCTTGTAACGTATCTACAGTTTATTATATAATTGGCAATAAAAAAATGCCAACCTGTATGGTGAAAGAGTAGGGTCGATAGGAAGCTTTTGTGAGTCTCACTTTAATGTTGGGTTAGTGGTAAGACACTCGCCTACCGATAAAGTTGTCAAGGGTTCGAGCCTAGTTCCAGGAGACTACCAAGTTAGTTCTATTTCGTAGCACAACAGCTTAGTTTAAAAATCATTTAAATGTGAAAGGTATCCTATGAATCTACGTATCTATAGTTAAAAAATAATGAGGTTTGGAGAGGTTTGTGTCTTGTTTGTGATAGAATCAAGTAGCATAAAAATCGTACGATCTAATCATTCTTTTCCCAGCGAGTATTTATCGATAGTAATGTGTTTGGGATGCTAAACTTGTATTAATACAATTAAGATAAATTAAAGAAGTCTCACAGAGACGAAGCCATTTATAAGAGAATTGAAATATTTTTTAACCTGTATGGCTTAAGTGATCATCACTCTATACGATGCAATGTTCACCAATTCCATCGTAAACATTTTTAAATTTTTTAAAGTTGTTTGTTTCAATTTTATGTTTCAAATTTAAACCTTACATATATTTAAAGGGTCTATGCTAGAGACACCTGTAGTCCTGTTCATGAAATAGTATATATATAGATTTCGCAGCTGGTAATGATACCTCTGTCTTTTTAAGGCAGCAGCTCTGGCTTTGAATGAAAAAACAATACTATGAGTTTCCGAAAAATATTTCTCGCTTTCGTTCACAGGAAAAGGGTCAAAATGTAATATGAGGGGAGGGGAATACGTTCGAGTTTGGAATTCTTTTTTCTTTTCTGTCAGAACTAAAGACACCGGCAGACTTTTCAATATGGCAATAAGATACCATGAAAGTAAATTAATTAACCCAATTAATTAATAACGAAAAAGTTAATCGGAGTCTCTTAAAAAACTAAGTGAATATTGCTTAAGGCTACTCCTCTGAAGCCTCTTAATATGACACTATCGACTAAAACTTTAAAGCTGGCTGGCTACGAAGGCAGGCGGGTCTGCAAGGGTTCGATAAGGATTCCGTTCTCTGTCAAGTTCCCGCAAATTTATAATAAATTGGGGAGTTTTACAAAAACCATCCCCGTAGTAGAAAAAATCTAATTTAAATCACTACCTAAAACTTCAATTTTTAAATTTAAATATTGAATAATTTATAATATTGTTGGAATAATTTACAATGAAAAAAACATTTGTTTGATAATTTTTAAAATACAAATACTTTGTCAACAAAAATAAAGTGGTTTATTTTCTGTTAGGGTCACGAAAACTTATACTAATTATTATTGTAATAGATCTGAGGGACGTAGTCGCGAAGCACGAAAGAGACGGAGCATGAAAGAGAGAGCAAATTTTTTATAAGGTCGCGCGCATGTCGTCTCAAGGCTTTTTCTACCATTATATCGAGACAGACCGCTGTTGTTCATTGTAACCGCTGTATAACAAATTGTTGCCACCAATAAACCAAGAGTAACCGACAAACTCTTTTATTGGAGAATCCCGAAGTCACAACTAGATAGTAAGAACATCACAATTATGTATCCTAGACCAGGTAAATTACTGATATACTAGCAAATATTCCTGCGCCAAGACGCTTTGAATTTTGGTAATAATAATACAGTTTTGGATTATTAACAAAAGTTTTAATTAATGTGTTTATTCCGTTGAATACCCTTTTATGATAACATTGAAATGAAATTATTATGTTTTATTATATTAGTAGAGTATTCCTGCCCTTTGTACTGTACCAGAATGAAAGGTTAATTGCTTTTATATAAAAGAAAACATTCAGAGGTAAATTAAGCTTTTTGTGAATAATAAACAGACAAAAGCGGTCAAATTTGTTATTTGAGAAAATAGTTTTAATCATGTTAAGTGTATATCCTCGAATATAGTCAGACTGGACAGTATTTGGAAAATTTAAAAATATATCTGTTGGCAGAAATGGATCTGTGTAAAATTATACATTGTTGTTATTTAAAACCGTGGTTACACCCTTGATAAGAAATATATATCATGGCTGCATCCAAACCAAAGTTAAAAATTTAAGGCTCTATGTCATTTTAGTAAAAAAATTAAAAAAGAACTGTAAAAAAAAAAACTCGTTTATACGGTAAAAAAACCAATTGTATTAATTTCATAAACAATTTGTTATTTATATGAATTTATTGACTTTTTATGTGTAGTTTTACTAACTTAAATGAAATTCTTTAAAACTTGAGATATGTCGCAAGAAGGGACTGAGAAAAAAGACTAAGACTATAGAAATTTGTGATCACTGGGAATATGCAGGGATTGAAAGAGAGATCGGGGCTTCGCCACGCCTCGCTCTAATCAAGGCCCAAGATCGTAAAGTATGGAATAAATTAGATAGCGCTGTAGAAGCAGAAGGAAAAATCAAGATGCTCAGTTGTGAGTACATCGACTAAGAAGAAGACTAGGAATCCTTAAAATAAAACAAACTGTCACTTATGACTTTCTGCTTGTCCGGTCATCGAACGTTTGTGATTATGTTGGTAATCATTATCTCAGAATGTTAGTAAACTTAGTAAAAACCACTACCAGATTTACGGTCTACCGGTTTCGAGACGTACCCGTATCTTCGTCAGGACCAACACTACACTACTGTATTCACAACACTATACACCCCAACCATAGTATTGTTAAACTATCACCACTATTGATCACATGCGTGTTAATCTTGTCAGAGACAAGCATGAACTGATTATAGCCTACTGAACAATTCAGGAATCTAACGAGAGAGAGTGAGAGGGGGCGGGTTCTAAAGTGGGTGTTACCACATCTTTTGTGAACGTTAAATTAAAAAAAGGGCTATATGGAAAATTAATTTCACCCTGCTATTATGTCTAACCACAAAGTTAATGCTTTAAATATTAATAAAATCATTAACTCGCTTGCAGCGGCCCCAAATAGTTGGGCGGCTTCCCGAAAAACTGCCTCAGAGATTTTTATTGTTTGAATGACTTATTTTTCTCGATTCATCCGAAACATAACATCCTCACTAGTAACTCTGTTCATCCAGCTCATTTGGAGTACTCTTCTGTAAATCCACAACTCAAATGCATCAATCGCCTTATCAATTATTCGGTAAAATTCCATCCTTCTAACTGACTAACTAACTAACTAACCATCACGCCATTTCTCCGCAAGGGTAGGCAGAGAGTATTGAACGCCACACTCTTCTATTCTGGCACACCACTTTTGCTTCGGCCACATTCATACATATTCTCATACACGTTCTACGGTTGTTGCGGCTCTTAACAGGGCCATCCTCAAATACTTGTAGTACCTGATCGTGCCAGGTCTTTCGCGAACGCCCTCTGTTCCTGTTACCTTCAACACTCGCCTCATATATTTTCTTAACCATCCTTTCCTCGTTCATACGTTCCACATGACCAAACCATCTCAGCACTCCTTTCTTTATTCTATCTACCACGCTACAGCCAGCATTGCATTCACTTCTAATTTTTTCATTCCTCACTCTATCGACCAAAGATTTTCCACACAAGCGTCTTAGTGACCGCATTTCCACCGCATTCAGTCTACTTTCATTCCTCCTTTGCCAATTCCAGGCTTCACTTCCATACATAAGGGTTGGCACTAGAACGCCATTATGTACCGCTAGTCTTGCTTCTTTTGACAGATTCTTATTGGCCATAATTGCATTTAGTGCACCATTAACTTTGTTTCCCGCAGTTACTCTCCTTTCGATATCATTCTCAGCCTTTCCGTCTCTACTAAACATACTTCCCAAATACACAAACTCGTTCACTTGTTCTAAGCATTCATTGTTTACAATTACATCACACTTAGTCACTCTTTCGTCTCTCTCGAATACCATCACTTTCGATTTGCTGACATTCATCAGAAGTTCACTCTGCATGCATACATCGGACATCCTGGATACCAAGCACTGCAGATCCGCTTCACTGTTAGCCACTAATACTGCATCGTCTGCGTATAGCAGACAGGATATGGTGAGTCCGTCCATTTTCGTTCCAACTTCTAGTTCCTTCAGTTCTTTCATACAATTATCCATATACAGGTTGAAAAGCCATGGTGACATTACGCATCCCTGTTTGACACCTTTTGTAATATCAAACGATGATTTCCTTCCACCATGAAACCATGAAACCTTCTATTTCATAAAAAATAATTTGAAATGACAGAAGTACCTCTTTTTGCTTCCAATTTATCAAACCAACAATAGGAAATCCTCTAATATTCCACGCATATGCTCAGATTATAGTTATCTCTTAAATTCAATAGATATTTTTAACACTAAATATGAAGAGTATCGTCATATGGTGAGGCAGATACTAGAAACTCGTCCCCCTCCCTGATCATGTATATTATATACATCACGAGCCCCTTTGTGTCTATGTTAAAGCTAAATTTAGAACAATCGTTTAAATGATGTTTTATCTGTCATTGTCAAATTAACTTATTAATTATTAATTCATTATTGCAATCCAGTATTTAACATAACAGAAACTTGGAGACACCCTGACTTAGGTACGGTATTGCAAGGCAATACTTAACCTACACTTCAATACTCACTCATCACATCAGCCCTGATGATGGTCACATATACACGGCAGAATATCCCAGAAAACTATACACAGAAGATTCTGAACGGCCGTGAAAACCTAAGGACATTTTTGACTTATCTATGATTATGCCCTATTTGTGTTATCCTTTAATTGAGGGAGACATTTAACTATTTTTTTATATTTCATCTTATCAAGCGATTGTGTCTCCCTGTTGGATGACCGAATTATGTAAAATAAAATAAAATAAAACAAAATAAAATAAAATAAAATAAAATAAAATAAAATAAAATAAAATAAAACAAAACAAAATAAAATAAAATAAAATAAAATAAAATAAAATAATATAAAATAAAATAAAATAATTCACATTGCACAAAGTAAGCAATGATCGTTTAAATTTTAACGAAAATGACACTAAACAAATTATCATTTTTGGATTACACCTGAATAATTTGTCAGACAGAGACGGTTTCTAGTCTCCAAAGTGGACATGCTGAGTGCATGTGTTTGAACCGGCGCGGTTAGACAACGCGGCGGCCCTGGGGCTGGTGGGGCTGATATCAGAGGCATTAGCGACGCAGTTGCATCCAAATGCATGCAATAACCCGCCGCTAAGCTCGCTGCACAAACACGTCACACGACCGGTCCGGCCCAAACCGCAGGGCGCTTATTGCGCACCCACCCAGGGGGCACGGCTTATTAAATACACTTCAATCTGTATTTCTTATGGGAAAGTAGGTATAGAAGTCATTTGGGTGTACATAGGACTTATGACCTATCTTATGGTTGGCTTAAGTGATCACTTTATACAATGTGACATTCGCCATTTCCACCCATGATAGAATATACCATGCTTATTCATTTTTTGGAAGTTGTATATATGTTCATATACAACTTACAAAAATCTATAATATACGTTAATTGATTAATAATGTCTCTGTGACATAAATCCAGCACTGTTCTGAAAGATTTGAACAAACTCAAAATATTCTGAATTGTAAATACACTTCACCTAATCAACAATTATTCATTTTTAGAATATTTTTTCTTCTGAAAGAAGGCTTGAACTTTGTGGTGACATTATTATTAAAAAAAAAACTAACCCGTAAAAACCAAGTTTTTATTATACTCCCTTTCTTTGTAAAATATAACAACAATTAAAGACGAATTAAAACGTATAACATAACACTAAACTTACAGTAATTTAATATATTTCTAAAATGTCACATGTTTTGAGCTTTGAAAAGACACTTCATGCTTTGAAGATTAAATTCTAAAAACATTTTTCAGTCAATTTAGATTTTAGACATTCGAAGTGAAGTACCTATTATGTATACCGACGGAGTAATTCAAATTTAGAAAATATTCCGCGACGTTATTAGGCCGCCGCGCCGTTGCTAGAAATCAAACTTTTGTAATGTTCCAATTTGAAAAAACTATTAAAAATTTGAAAACTCCAAAATTATTATTATTTTTCAACGAAAATTTGACAAATCTTCTTGATCGTCGCCACGAGTCTGCTTGCAAAGTTTCAGCTCGATTGGATTACGGGAAAAGGGTCAAAAGTTTTTTCGACGGCAAGCCGGCAAGCAAGCAAGCAGACGCCACGAGTTAATATAAAGGGAGTAATAAAACACAAATTAGTTATTAGTTATAAGATCCCACAAATAAATAATTTAGAAATACTTGAAATAAGGAAAAATGTTAATATTCTTCTTCTTATTCCTCTTCATCAGCATTCGTCTCTCCACTGCTGGATATAGGCCTCTTCCTTTTCTTTCCATCCCTCCTTGTCTTCTTCAATCTTCGGCGTGCCTATAACCGCTAGGAGATGCGTCCCCAGGTGGCGGATAGGGGAAAGCTCGCCAGATATGGTGGACAGGAGGGAAATGAAATACCTCTCGCAGACCAACAGGCAGTAGCGTCTGACCCATAATGGGCGGTTACAAACAGCGTCTGTTCCCTATGTTAAGGGCGGCTGATTTAAAACTCACCAACCCATCTGGCAAGCGTGGTGTTTTAATGCCAAACACCTTCCAAAATGAACCGGAATTCCAAAACAAAATGTTAATATTAATTCAAATATAAAAAACACTCAGACTAAATTTGTGCACAACCCACTATTGAATATTTTTCCATTTAAGATTCCATCCCCTTCAGATGACATTACTAATAATTAACACCTCCAACCCCCCCCCTCATCCACCTTTCAACGTCCTCTTCACCGTAATACACTTGCATGGTTTAACTTTCTCAATTTTTAGTACACAAACAATCCTGATGAAGAAAACATTGTTCTCGAAAAATGTAGATTGTATAATTTAATAAACGGGTGAAAACAAAGTGACTTGTGCTTTATTTTAACAATTATTCATTCAATTATCCAACTTACTTTTGCACACTGAAATCATCCCCAAATATATATTTTATAAAAAAAAAGATTAAACATTTGTGAAAAAAATTAAATAGTTATATGAGAATATCCTTGGCGGCGTAGAAAATAATTTACAGTCTGAAATAAAAGTGACTAGCAAATAACAAGGAAGGATGGAAGGGTGTGGAAGAGGCATATATCCAGCAGTGGAGAGATGAAGGCTGAGGAAGAAGAAGAAGAAGAAGTAAAAGTGATAAAAATGTGACTACGTCATTGACTGGTTTTGTTTTTTTTATATATAGGTATTTGAGCATACTTATATTCATTTATATTTAAATAAAACACTTATACAAGAACACTTTTGAGTTCAAGTATACATTACTAGTTTCAAGAACTACAGATGTTCTCATCTACAGATGAAAATATAAATAAAATATATGTGCTAAGATTAAATGTATATTTTTGAAGCTAATAATGATGTTGATGGTAACCCAAAAAAAAAATTATTAAATAATTAATGATCTAAGTAACTACATATCACACCGCATCCTCGGAGTAGACGGAAAGTATAGAATGCAACACTTTTCAGTCCTGAAACACCACTAATCTCTTCGGTTTTTGAAACTGTAAACAGGGTTGACATCTAATATTAGGTCCTTTCATATGAAATTGATGTTTAGTATGGGAGGAACATTAAGCCGATTTTTTTTATTATAATATATTTATTTAATCAAAGTATGTACCATTGCTATCTATGCAATTTTGCCATCTCATAGGTAGTTCATCGATCCCTTTACTAAAAAAACCATTCGGACGGGAATCAATAAAATCTTTGAAGGCGGTTTGGACTGCCCCATCGGAGTTGAATTTTTTCCTTTGCAAGAAGTTATCCAAATTTCGAAAAAAATGGTAATCTGTTGGGGCAAGGTCCGGAAAGTACGGTGGATGTCTTAGACATTCCAATTGAAGCTCCTCTAATTTGGTAGCCGTCTAGTGTGCAGTGTGTGGTCTGGCGTTATCATGAAGCAGCAGTGACCTAGAGCGATTAACCAGCCTCGGTTCTTTAGCAGCTAGCTTTTCCATCATGGTTTGCAGTTGCTGACAATAGACATCTGCCGTAATCGTCTGGCCAGATTTAAGAAAGCTGTAGTGAACGACACCAGCACTAGTCCACCAAACGCTCACAAGTAACTTTTTTGGAGTCAATTTTCGCTTGGGGCATGGTTTGGCTGGTTCGGCAAGGTTCAACCATTGCGATGAGCGCTTCCGATTATCGTACAGGATCCACTTTTCATCACAGGTAATGATTCGATTTAAAATCCCTTCATTATTGTGCCGGTTGAGTAATGCAACGCAGCAGTCCACGCGCGTTTGTTGATTTGCTTCACTCAATTCGTGAGGTACCCACCTTTCAAGCTTTTTCACCTTACCAATTTGCTTCAAGTGGATTAAAACAGTTTATCACTAACACCGCAGCCTGCAGCTAACTCGGATGTGGTTTGCGATGGATCCGCCTCCACAATAGCCTTCAATTCTTCATTATCAACTTTGGTCTCCGGCCGTCCACGGGGCTTGTTCTGCAGGTCGAAATTTCCAGAACGAAAACGTTGGAACCAAAAACGCACTGTGTTTTCTTTTGCGGCACCGTCGCCATACACATCATTAATCCTTCGAGCCGTTTCTGCAGCACTGGTGCCACGGTGGAACTCGTACTCGTAAATAACGCGATATTTCAAGTTTTTCATTTTGTAAACTGAGTAACGCAAAGAAAAAAACAATTGAGGAAAAAACAAATGAATAATAATTTTCAAAACACAAATACATGAGTAAATAGCTGTATAAATTTGGATTTGGAATTCCTAACCAAAGAGAAGATATTTGAGATCAAATTTGCCAGTACGACAAAACGCCAATTTCATATGTAAGGACCTAATATTTGGTTTATCTGATCATGTCAGACCTGTCGCAAATAGGTCACAAATTTGAATTGAATGGTTAATTCATATAAAAAAAAATCAGTAGACAAGGTGTAACTAGCACTAATTATAAAGATAAATTAATAAATTGAAGAACCAAAAACGCGTAATAAAAAATCGATGTATGATCGGCCTATTTCTAACTCACGTAAGTAAGTAGCTAACTTTGTAAAATTTTCCAGGAGAGGAATATAACTAAATCTTTAATTTCCATTGTTTATATGCAGCAGAAAATTTTTGTGGTCATCGGTAAAAATAAATTTGTGTTTGATAACTCAATTGGTAAATAAATAGAGCTGACTGTTGAGATTTACTCGCATAGAATTAGAATTATCTGAGAACACGAATGATAGATTTTTACAAATTTTTAATTTGTAAAGAGGTCCAGTGAAATATTATTTGAAAAACTCTTACGAGGGAAGAAAAATAGGCGGATGATTTGTGCATATGTCACACTTTATATGAAATTATTATTTGCATTTATTGTAGATCAGAGACAATATTTCTAATAATAAAGCTACTTAATCTAATCTTACGTTTAATTATTTTATTCAAAGAATTTGCAATGTCACTCGTGGGGCAAGGAAAATTGTTTATTAATTAGAATCCTAGAAAATAGCGATTCCAATCAATAAACCGATTTGAATAATAATATCGACTGTCTTTATTAAAATGCATACCATTTAATAAATATCTAATTGTAAATAAATATACGAACCTTAGAATAAGGAAAAGTATCTACAAGTGACAATATACAAATATATTGTTCGAAGAATTAATGCGTCTTATCTAATTTTTAATAATGTTATAAATGAAAAAAATATTTATAATATCTTCAATTAAATACCAAATTATAGTTAGCTACTAAAGCTTAACGAAGAACCAATTTATTCTATTTTCTCCATACTTATGTGTTGTATGACTATTTCTAAAACGTATTTCGGTAGGTGACCATGATAAAAAGCTATAGGAAATATTTGTTTTGATCAAGTAATTTCACAAAAATAACACAATGTTTGTGCATGAAAACTAAAATAGTGTTTCGGGGTTATAATTTTTTTGATGTTATAACAATATATTTGTTCATATTTTTTTAAGGAAATGCTTCAAGAGTAAATGGATCTATAGTAACAAAATTAATAAAAAGCCTGTTTAGCTATGGGTTTTGCAAAATGATTTAATAAGTTTACGTTAAATTTAGCAAAATCGAGAGCAAATACGAAATTCGTGTACTGCGGCCTCTTAACTCTCGGTGACTACCTTAACTCTTAGCTTAAAAGACAGATCTTTGAATAAAACACAAATTACTTTGTTTTCACCACTATATTAGATTAAAAAATCTACATGTTTCGAGAACAATGTTCTCTTCATCAGGATTATTGTGTACACAATAATCCTGATGAAGAGAACATTGTTCTCGAAACATGTAGATTTTTTAATCTAATATAGTGGTGAAAACAAAGTAATTTGTGTTTTATTTTAATAATAATGTCACCACAAAATTCAAGCCTTCATACAGAAGAAGAAAAAATATTCTTCGAACAGTTAGATCTTTGAACTTTATCTTAATGATACATCGAGTGCTTTTGTTCTAGTGCTGTTCATAATAAGTATAGGAAGGAGGCAGACCTTAGGATAATGCGTGGAGATTTAATAACTGTCGCGAGCGCTGTATACAGGCGTCTCATAGCTAGTAGCAAAAACTTTGCAGGTAGATAATGAGTCGAAAATGTTCAAGTAACCATGGAGATATAAATATTTCTGACGTATTTTTGGCAAAACAATTATTGAGCTATCATTACAGTAACTGAAATCGATTATGAAAAATTTATTCGTTTCAAAACAACACAAAAAAAATATATTTTCAATTTTTGCAAAGATTTTTGAATGATTTTTTTATAATCGATAAAAGTTACTGTAATGATAATTCAACACTTCGCAAAAAAATGAATCAGAAGTATTGTAGAAAATTCAAACTTTGATATTGCATATCTTCATAACTATGGTTTCCTCAAATATTTTCGATTCATGATCAAGGTAAGAATCCACAAAGTTTTTGTTACTAGCTGTGAGACACTATATATTATACAAGGATATGAATAATGAGAATCATGCATACTGCCAGTGATGACGTATGAATTGGAGACTGTGGCCCTTACAAAGAAAAGTGTAGAAAAGTTCAAATGCACGCAACGATCCATGGAGAGATCCATGCTTGGAGTAAGCCTGAGAGATAGAATTAGAAACGACGAAATTAGGCGCAGAACTAGAGTAGTGGATATCGTGGATCGTGTAGCGAAGCTAAAATGGGCAAGGGGCAATGGGCAGGATACGTTGCAAGACAGGATACTACAAGATGGCCTCCCAGAGTTCTGAAATGGAGACCTTGGGAAAATAAAAGAGGCATCGGAAGACCTCAAAAGAGATGGGCCGATGATATTGTCGCTGTGGGGGGAAAGAAATGGCTACAATTAGCCAACAACAGGGAAGAATGGAAAAATAAGAAGGAGGCCTATATCCAGCAGTGGAAAGACGAAGGCTGATGAAGAAGAAGAAGATGAATAATGAGAAATGCGTTGGGTTTAGAACGACTGCAGTTACGATTTCTATTCCGCTGCGCGCGCTGTTTATGTAGACTTGTACCGCCATGTTAGTGGGATCATTGACGAATCACGTAGTGCACAGTTTAGATTTATCGGAATATTAACGTTTGACTTCCAACTCATTTCAACATTATTTCCGCGCAATAAAAATATCGATAAATTTAATCAAAAGCAATTCAAAAATGACAAATCGTGTAATAAATTATACGTAATGTATAAACACGTTCGTCCAATAGATACTTGGAATTAATAGGTAAAATTATCGTAAGAAACAAAATGAAGAATCATAGAATTGATAATCGTTAATATTTTTACACGTGCAAAGTTTTAATATACTCGTATATATAACAAAAAAAAATAAAAATGAAGTGTGTTCATTACTTAGATAATAAGATCAAACACTTAAGTAATTGATAAGTTTTAGTTTATCTGTAGTAGAACAAGAAGATGAAGGAAAATTATTCACTAAATTATCAGTGATAATGATTAAAAAAAATATCCTGTCCTATATGCTAAAAGCTACTACTATTATTTTTTCAATTGATTCAGCAAAATTCTAGATTGACATTTTTAAAATTAGCCCAATTCTAAAAAATTTCCAATAATTGCGAGTAATCAAGAACTCCAGCAATAATATTTAAAAATAATTTAGAAAAACAAAAGACATTATTCATTTTGATATTATGACATATACATATAAAATATCCTGACGATGGAAAGGTTTTTCCGAAACATGTAGGTGTAATTAATCAAATAATATAAGTAGATACATACAAATAATACAATAAATATTTTTTTTGCTACTACTATTCTCAAAAAAGAGAAAAAATGAATCCTTCCAATAAAAGAGAAATATGGAGGAAGAAGGAACTGGGAATGTTAATGTAATGTAGTAAGATGTCTTGCTTTTTTAAGCATGATGGCGGATTTTACAATAGGATCCGACACGTCAGCTTCAGAAACCTGGACTTAGAATACGATATATTATAGAAATCTCACAGCTATTTATATATTACTAAGGTGTATGGAAGTCTCTTTATACGATGGCCCAGGGGTTACAGTCTGTATGAGTTAGCTTAAGTATTCACTCTAGTCAATGCAACGTTCATCAATTTCACCGTAAGAACATCCACATATTATCAAATTTTTTGAAAGTTCTATATATGAGTACATTTTCGAATTATAGGACCCTTCTGTATATTTGAAACGTCTATGTTCGAGACATTTGTAGTCTTTTCTCATTAACTAGTTAGTATACATAGAATTCTCAGGTGTTAATGATATCTTAGAATAATATAATAATAATGGTTCTTAGAACGTGCATATACAGATGATTGTCTGAATATTCCTATGGTAAGTTATTTAATTAAGTCCAGTGAAATGTTTACTTATTTGGTGGGCCGTCTATTGATTGAACGGATTCAAAAATATTTTTCTGCGAATCAGTGTGTTTGCTTGCAGAACGAATGCGCAAAGTACGTAGATACCGCTCGACATAACCGTCAAGTCGTGCTAGATTTGACGTCAATTCTATGCACTAAAATGGAAAATAACATAAAAAGTATTCTTTTATCTTGTGTACGTGCGAAACAGATAATATCGATATTGTAATAATATACCTATAAAACTCATTTTCTATCTGTCTGTTTGTTCTCTATACAAATCTACACTATTTTTTCCGTCTGACCTAAATTTTGCAAAATAGGCACATCCCCCACCTTTCCCCTTCTCCCGTGATATATTTTCCATGCAAATCTGTACCGTTTGACGGATCTAACTCAAATTTTGCATACTTATTCTTTTAAACCCGACGAATAACATAAACGACATTTCCCCCCTCCTCCTGATATATTTTTCATGCAAATCTGTACCATTTGACCGATCTGACCCATATTTTGCACGCGTATTCTCTAGGACCCGGTGGGTAACACAGGCAACATTTCCCCCTCCCATTTATCTCTCCCCCACCACTGGCACTGATATATTTTCTGTACATATCTACACTACATTGGACATTGCAAAACAATGGAATCTTTTTGTTCCCTCACGAACTTATTTTTAACTAAATCCTTAACCCGAGAAACACCGGGTACGAACAGCTTGTTATAAATTTTAAATAACATAACCGCGATTTTTATTTTCACTTTAACCGGTGACGAATACGATACTGGAGGCGTCGAATATCAATTTAGGCATCTCTCACACGCTCGACTAGTGTGCTGTCATTTTGCTATTTTCGTAATAGACAGGGGTGTCAATTTGTCCTACGATATTGACATATAATGGGCTCAATCAGATACGAAACGGCTCGTAATAGACATCTACAAGCCTCAGCCTCGAATTGCCGTAGTTCCAGCTATATTTTGAATTTTTTTCCAGATTTTCTTCGACCCAAAGTTGTGCCTACAATAATCCTCTCTTCTGGGCTTTCATTTAAGGCGATCGTCCAGCAGATTGAGCAAATTTCACAATTTTTTCTCATATCTTCCCCTGCGTTTTTATCACATTTTTGTACTGAAATATCTCATTTTAAAATTTATTCATCAGGTTATGTATATTTTAAATATGGATATCTTGTAAATAACACAAACTAAATTATATAATTGATTAATAAATTACCAAACCTTCCATGTTTTAAAAATGAAGAAAATTGCTCCACTTTGTGGGCCTTTTATGACTGAATGGCTCGTGAGATGTATTTTTTATTGAGAATATTACAAAGTAAACGATTATCTAAAATTTATTATAATTATATAAAAATCTATAAATTTGTTTACTTGCAATTTACGTTTTAAAAAACACAATAACTTTTTGTGCTTCGTTTGAATTTACTACATTATTTTGATACACTTACTGTATTAAATATACTATAGGTTTTTCACTGCTATTCAGGATCTCCTAGTTTGTTGATTGATGGAAACATAGGCCAGAGAACTTGTAGAAATATGGCAGAATATCCCAGAAAACACACATGCATAAATTAAATTTGATAAATAAACCAAAAGTTTTTGGTATGCGTTTTCTGGGGTATTTTACCATCACCAGTGCTAAAGTATTGTAGCTCTGATATGGACCCTACTATGGGTTCCGAAACTTTGGCCAGATAGGTCGCAAAGACACTTTTTCTTCTTCTTTTTCCTCAGCCTTCATCTCTCCACTGCTGGATATAGGCCTCCTCCATACCCTTCCATTCTTTCTTGTTATTTGCTAGTTTTAGCCATTTCTTTCCCCCCACAACGGCTATATGGCCGACACATCTCTTTTGAGGTCTTCCGACGCCTCTTAGTGGTCCTTATCATAGTTGTACTTTCATATATAAAGTTTACTCATCGTATATATTTAGAATCTACTCTCGCATTTTCGAGTGATTCGATAATTGCCCACCTTTCGGCTGAGTCAAATCCTTTTTGACAGTCGATAAAAGCTCTGTGTGTGGGTATATTATACCCTGTTTTTTACTCTATGAGCAATATCAGAGTTTAAATGTGATCTCTGGTTCCAAAACTTTTGCGGAAAATACCACAGAAAACAAAAACCAGAAGATGTACTTTATTATTTAATTTGTAACAGTACCTACCTACTTTGATATTAAAATAAAATTTTGGTATAAATCAACGTAAATATTAAAATTTGCTTTAATTAGAGTTTCCCTTAGTGAAATTTATAAGAAACTAATATCTTTACGAAGTTTAAGATATTTGAATATTATTGCTTTCACATCTCATTGATATCTCGACAGCGAAAAATTCCGGCTCGTCTGACAGAGATGTGATCATTTTTATTTAATATTTTTTTTACCGCAATTAAACGTGTTTGATACGTAAAAAGCGTTGAAAAAATATAAGCATTTACCTACGCTCAATCATTTTGCGATGACCACTCGAAATTCAATTGCAAAAAATATAACAACCGATTTGAAAAGTGGCTTTGTGTGGTTTTGTAACGCGTCAAATGTTAACAGCTCGGGCAGGATGGGATCCATTAAATAAATATGTATTGCATTCGAGAGTGCACTCGTCACTTTACTATATTCGAGAATAATATTTAAATTCCCGGCCGTCGCGTTGCCGGGAATTATAAATATTAATATAATATCGACCGGCGTTAGTCGCTCTGCTGGAACAGTCGCAGGAATGCGGCTGTTGGGCGGCCATAATTCCCAAGTTCAGGGCTCCACGGCGAAGAGTCCTGACCTTCCGTTTTATCGCCCCAACTCCGTGACACCTCTGCAGCGATAAAGAAACTGTCCCGTGCCACTGGGGCGGGTACATATCGATAAAAAAAACGTTTTTTAACTGTTATGTTACTACCCGGAATTTCTCACACAAGTTGCTACCCAAGGTACCCGGGTACTCAACCTGGATGGACGTTCCCTTTATAGATTAACTATCTGTGCCCGCGCGGCTTCGCACGCGTAGATTTTTAGTACACCGTTTGGATCGTCATAGAACTTTCGCGAACCTTCTAGAACATTCTCCTTCCAGAACTTTCAAGAAATTTATCGAATGTACAGGAACCTTCTAGATACACCGATACATTCTGACACTCAGTTTAGAACCTTATAAAACTTTCTAAAACAAAACAATATGCTAGAAAGCACATTTTCGTCACCCACTCCCACCCACGCACAGCCACCCCCACCAAACTCGCATATTTTCGATGTGACACCAAGGGCTATCCAACACCATATGTGGTTAGTTGTGGCTGGTTGTGGAAAAAACTTGGTGGGTAGGGAAACACAGGTTTCTTTATATATATATATATATTGATTTCGTTTCGTATCTCACAAGTTGATATTTAGACAGTGATCCTATCAAATAGCTTCTGAGAAGGTCACTACTTCCCTTAGAAGTGTCCTTCTTTTCTTTATTTCGCTCCCTTTCATATAATTTAAATAATGGAGATCCAAACCGATGATGGCCTTTATGAATAAAATTATCTAAACTTGAAATCGAAAAATGGGTACCCGGGTACTCGGGTAGTAACATAAGGGTTAAACGACCGCAGTCGAATAATTGTGGTTTACACAAATACGTATTTTCATGTGAGACATAGACCAAAAGACTACTAACCCATTTTTATATAATTAACGCAAATATTTTATATAATTAACACCATTAATTTGTTGAAAATACAAATGGTATTCGTAAAACTTAAATGAGATCCCTTAGACGTGTGTGTGGCAAATCCACCTATGATAGTGTAAAGAATGAAGATATTAAGAACCGGGATTATTAGGGATCCGGGTTCGATTCCCGGTGAGGTCAAAATAATTGTATTTTAATTATTAATCTCACAATAATTGTATTATAATTAATAATCTATGTGATTTACTAGCCTAGGCGTTTTGCAATGTATTTAATTGGGCGTCTTGGGCTGTAGAAGCGTAAAATAAAAAAAATAAAAAGAAGTATGATATCTGAATTTATTTTTAGAATAACATAAGAATAGCGTTAACGTAACATACATACACATAAGTACATTACAAAGTAGATACGGCCAGGGCGAAACAGGTGTAAAGTTTTTCGTTTGATTTATTTATGAGTCGCGAGCTGATTGAGTTGCTGAAACTCCCCAAGTTGAAGTGAATTTGAGAGCGCGGATTGTGGAATAGGTTTTTCTTGTTTTTCGTGACAATTGTTCCGTCCCATTAGTCCGAGAGGCCTCCTCCCCTAACCCCCACCCCAGCAAGCCTCCCCCGAGGAGCCGGTAAGTGCAAAAGGAGAGAAGAAAGAAAGAAGAAGAAAAGTCCTGGAAGAGTACTTTAGCCATCTGGAGGAAATGCAGTGACGAAATGATTGTTGAAACTTTCTTCCGCATCAGTCGACTCGACAAACGAAAAACTTGCGCAAAGTGTTCTGCGGCAGAATCGCGGATTTCTGGTAGAAGAACATTGAATTTGTATTTGTAATATCTAATCGAACGTTAAATATCTTTCTGCATGTAGGAAGATTGCGTTGGAGATCTGGCGGGTTAATTTAATGTATAGTTTTCGAATCTTTTTGCAAAAATTACAGCTGATTATGCTTTCAATCAATTTAATTAGGCCAGGTGATTCAATTTAACTACGCCAGGTTCCATTTCTTGCATGCCACCTAGTGAATAAGTAATAGTAAATAAGTTTTTTTCTTTTTTAGCAGTAAGTTGTTTTGTAAGATAATTTTTCTGTGTAAAGCGCCCTTGAGGTGAGTATTCTATAATATAAATTATAGCTATATAAATTATCCAAATATTATTATTATTATTCAGGTCCATTTGCTTTTAAAGCATTGTTTAAAAAATTCTACTAAATATATTCCCGAAGATATTCTTGATCCTACACTTAATATCAAAAAATTTCCACATAAAGACCATACACTTTTTTTTTATAAATTGAATAAAGAAAGTTAAAAGCGAAATGGTAAATTAATAATTTTAGATAGACTGTTAAGTACCTATAATATTTGAAAAAATACAACAATTCACGTTCTGTTTCCTGCAATGAAGTATCAAAAAAATATTAAATTTTTAAATTTTATTTTATAAGCGTATCTACTAAGAAAATACATCTGTCAATACTAAAAAAATATTCAAACAATTATTTCTTTTAGTCCAGAATTTGAATCAATTTAATCGTAGAGCCTTAAAGATCATTTTATTTTCTAGCCAGTTTTCGGTTGAACATAAACCATGCAAGTCGTAGATAACGCCTACTCAATTCCTAATTATAAACTTAATTCATTAAATTATCTTCATAATTCCTAAAGCCTCGTCTCTCAGACACGAATCCGAGATACGTCTCAGAGATTCGTCGGGTCGCGACTCATTGCATGCCTGCTGTAAGCCAAACGTCAAATATCGGTATATTGACTATTTGTTGTTTGATTGGTTCAGTTGAATGAACTAGAATCTCTCTGTCAATAGTTGAAATGGAATAAATGGTGGTAATTTAAGATGTCTGAATAATCATCATGGTTATTCTGTATTTGCAAATCATTTATTAGAAAATGATCACGGTTTTGATAAAAACTTATGACTTTCTATTTTACACAAATATTTTTGGTCTGAAATTGAATAATTTAGAATCATAAGAAATTAGTAAAGCATGTAACAGTAAACAAAATATTATTAATAATCAATTAAATTTGACTACTAGCCCAATTCTAAAATTTTTTCCAATAATTGCGAGTAATCAAGAACTTCGGTAATAATATATTTTTTAAATAATTTAGAAAAACAAGAAACAAAAGACATTTCATTCGAATTTTTTTACAGAGTTATACAACACCCTGATGATGGAATGGTAATTACTGAAACATGTTGGTAAATAAATACTCAAATAAAATTAGATATACACAAATAAAATAATCAATATTTTTTAAAAATGTCAATCTACAATGTTGCTCAATCAATTGGAAAAAAAAGTAATTTATTTCCTTATTCTCTAAATTTTCAGCTCTAATAGTTGTATTTATGGTTTATGCACGAATTTTAAGTCTCATTTGTCTCTTTCTGCCAATTACAAGCTGATCTATTTCCAGATCAAAGCACGATTGTACACGATACTGAGTTTTGTCTCTGCTAAATCTCTGAGTTTTATCTCATTTTGAATCATTCCGTGGACGCGGGCCGTAAGATTTCGCAATGGAATCAACGTACAAATATAAAGTAAGCAAAATATTTTCAGTTTCCGAAAAGGTGGTACATAATACAATTTATGACTGGGACATTGCTGTGCTTCTTGAGTAAGATGGTTAACCCATCTGACACCAAATTCATTCCTTGAGAACATCTACAAGCCTTGAAATAGTTATCGAGTCACGTGTTCGTTTCATCTCTTGAAATGAACCATATTATCAACATTTCTCTGATGTCAGGTTTAGGGATGTTTCTCTAGCATTACTTATCCTGCTTAAATATTTCGCAAAGAAACGTGTCATTTATCTAGGAAGCGAGTCGACTTCAGCCAGAGATCTGAAATTTATGCCAATCTAAGGGAGGTGATTCGCGTCAAATTAATATTAGGTCCTTACATATGAAATTGACGTTTAGTATGGGAGGAACATAAAGCCGATTTTTTTTATTATAATATATTTATTTAATCAAAGTATGTACCATTGCTATCTATGCACTTTTGCCATCTCATAGGTAGTTCATCGATCCCTTTACTATAAAAACCATTCGGACGGGAATCAATAAAATCTTTGAAGGCGGTTTTGACTGCCCCATCGGAGTTGAATTTTTCCCTTTGCAAGAAGTTATCCAAATTTCGAAAAAAATGGTAATCTGTTGGGGCAAGGTCCGGAGAGTACGGTGGATGTCTTAGACATTCCAATTGAAGCTCCTCTAATTTGGTAGCCGTCTGTTGTGCAGTGTGTGGTCTAGCGTTATCATGAAGCAGCAGTGGCCTAGAGCGATTAACCAGCCTCGGTTGTTTAGCAGCTAGCTTTTCCATCATGGTTTGCAGTTGCTGACAATAGACATCTGCCGTAATCGTCTGGCCAGATTTAAGAAAGCTGTAGTGAACGACACCAGCACTAGTCCACCAAACGCTCACAAGTAACTTTTTTGGAGTCAATTTTCGCTTGGGGCATGGTTTGGCTGGTTCGGCAGGGTCCAGCCATTGCGATGAGCACTTCCGATTATCGTACAGGATCCACTTTTATCACAGGTAATGATTCGATTTAAAATCCCTTCATTATTGTGCCGGTTGAGTAATGCAACGCAGCAGTCAACGCGCGTTTGTTGATTTGCTTCACTCAATTCGTGAGGTACCCACCTTTCAAGCTTTTTCACCTTACAATTTGCTTCAAGTGGATTAAAACAGTTTTATCACTAACACCGCAGCCTGCAGCTAACTCGGATGTGGTTTGCGATGGATCCGCTTCCACAATAGCCTTCAATTCTTCATTATCAACTTTGGTCTCCGGCCGTCCACGGGGCTTGTTCTGCAGGTCGAAATTTCCAGAACGAAAACGTTGGAACCAAAAACGCACTGTGTTTTCTTTTGCGGCACCGTCGCCATACACATCATTAATTCTTCGAGCCGTTTCTGCAGCACTGGTGCCACGGTGGAACTCGTACTCGTTAATAACGCGATATTTCAAGTTTTTCATTTTATAAACTGAGTGACGCAAAGAAAAAAACAATTGAGGAAAAAACAAATGAATTATAATTTTCAAAACACAAATACATGAGTAAATAGCTGTATAAATTTGGATTTGGAATTCCTAACCAATGAGAAGATATTTGAGATCAAATTTGCCAGTACGGAAAAACGTCAATTTCATATGTAAGGACCTAATATAAATACCAGTTGTCATGTCTTGGTACGAGCCAGAGTAATGAGAACATGTATTATTAATTTTCATCCTGACATATTCCACGTATTCCATGTTCTTATAGTTTTGTACATCGTTAGCTATTTAAATCCTATACACCTATATACTATAATTATTTATCATTATATTACTAAACTGACAGAAAAAAAAACACATTTTCAAATAATCTGATAAAAAACTAACCCATAAAACCAAGTTTTTATAATACTCCCTTTCTCATTTTCGGGTTTCGTGTCTACCAGATGCGCCGGAGTACTTTCGTACTACTTACTGATTTGTATGAAAAAAAACCATTAAAAATTTGAAAATCCAAAATTATACTATAATTATTTTTTTTTTTAACGAAAATTTGAGATATTTTCTTGATCGTCGCCACGAGTCTGCTTGGAAAGTTTCAGCTCGATTGGATCACGGGAAAAGGGTTAAAAATCGATCCAAAGTTTTTTCGTCAGACAACCAAGCACGCTACGAGTTAAAAAAAAGAGAGTATAAATTGGAAAATTATTATTTCATAAGTAACTTATGTTTTAAAATAGACCCACATATCTACCTATTTCATTACCTATTTTAAATATGGGAATATTATATTGTATGCTAAACACATTCAATGAAGTATGAACTTCAAGGTCGCTATGATACAAATAAATGAAACCGTTTAAATTGTTAATGTATTTTTTATTTCTCATTAAGGTCATTTTGTGCAAAATAAACCAATTTTTTTGATTTATTGTTTCGGATGTAAGTTTGTAGAACTCGATAATCACACATTTGGAAATAAAAACAATTGTTTTTTTAAGTTCTACTTTTTTAATTTTCTGTGACGCGTTTCGCTTTATTATTATTAATGAATACTGATGATATTATCAATTCTGTATTGATATTGCCCTTATGAGGTAAAACGCGTCTAAAAAAATTAAAAACGTGGAACTTAAAAAACAATTGTTTTTATTTCCACATGCAATTTTTTTTGCTAACTATAAGCAAATTACAAAATTACAAACAATTTCATTAAAATTCAGAATATTTTGAGTTTGTTCAAATCTTTCAGAACAGTGCTGGATTTATGTCACAGAGACATTATTAATCAATTAATGTAGGTATATTCTATCATTATTAATCAATTAATGTAGGTATATTCTATCATGGGTGGAAATGGCGAATGTTACAATTGTGTAAAGTGATCACTTAAGCCAACCATAAAGATAGGTCATAAGTCCTATGTACACCCAAATGACTTCTATACCTACTTTCCCATAATAAATACTGTTTCGTCTCTGTGAGATATCTATAATATACATTAATGTCATTACACTTTAAAATGCGTAACCGGGTGTTTTTGTGGAAATAGAATCATTGAACTCATTTGACCTCTCGCGTACACACACACGTCTAATTGTCATACGTTCATTAATGTCAATTTCATAAACAAACAAACATTCGTGATCTTGAAGCTGAACTTGCTATTTGTAATTATCATCGGGTTGTTTTCTCGCAGAAACAGGCAGAATTCCGTCCGTCCGTCCGTGTAACTTTGTATAACGTCCGCAATTTATTTATAGCATTTTTTTCTTTCTTTTTTTATATTTTTTTATATGTATAATATTTGTATAAATAAATACTTATTACTTAGGAACCGACGTGTAAAGGTACCGTCAATTTTGACGGATTACAGCTAGTGATATATTAAAATCGGTATAAAATGATAATAATTGTGACACATTACAAAGAACTACAGACTATATGCCGGTGTTCTCATCTGCTCAAGTCTCCCTTTTCGTATGTTTCTGTTGATTTCATCATGCGATATAATTAATATATTTTTATTTAAAAAAATTGGTAAACTCGTCCAATAGAAGAAAATATATCGTAATACAGTATTCATTAATCAGTCAGACAACTTAAAAGGTTGTAAGAATTTAAGAATACACGAGAAAAATATATCATCAATTATTTATTAGCAATGCATAAATCATTATATTTTTGCCGTGTTAATATAAAATACACAGCCCAGGACGCTATTGTGCATATATGGTTTGCATTATACTCTTAATGATTAAAAAAAAAACATAGAAAATGCTTAGGTATCTCATTATGCTAATATTAGTGGATAATTGTAATTTGCAATTCACCCAGCTTGAGTTCTAATACTTTTAGAATAACAAAACAAGAAATAAAAAAACGCGAGAATATGCTGTACCGCGAACATCCAACAAACTAAATAAATAATTATTCGATATATTGCAGAGTAAGAAGACCTACTGGCCTAAAGAAAACATGGCTTAATAATACATTTTTGCGCAACTATAAGGTCTTATTGTTAAAATATTTAAACACTGAGTATTATTATTCATATATGTATATGTATACCGTAATAATTGTAGAGTGCAACCGTGGAAACTGCAAAAACTGCTGTGTAGTTTGGCATGGTTTTATAAACGTAAATGCTAAACATGTAAATAAAAAGGAAAAAAAAATCATATGTGTTTGTATTACTTTGCATACTTTCAATAAATTATTGAAAATGCCATTAAAATCATGGAAGTTTTCCTACGAGAGAAGGAGGTAATTATCATAAAAAAGTTTTTCCCTGAGAAGTAATTATCACGTTCATTAATTATACACTATGTACATACATACAACTTAAAAGAGAAGCTGTATTAGATCTTAAATTATTATATTCATAATACACAGATATATGTTTTTTAATTATCCCGTACTTTTTAATTAGGCACTTATAATTTTAGAACTTATTAATTATGTTTTTTTTTACACTTCAACAGACCAAGAGGCCCAATTACAGAAAGGAAACATATCACAAAACACCCAGGCTTGAGTAAATCACATAGTTTAATTGTGACCTCACCGGGAATCGAACCCGGAACCCTCGGTGTGAGTAGCGTGCGTCATACCCACTGGGCTACGTATACGTATACTCAATAACACGCTCTATGTCTTGTATTTTTTATGTTATGTATAATTTTCTAACATGTATTTTTTATTTTATTTTCCTCTGTTTATAATTTTCTTCTTCTTCTGATTCTCATGTATAATTTTGTATGTTGTACTCGTATTTTAATTTGTATATATACATGGTGGGCCAGATCTTGCAAACTCAACCTGGTTACGAATAAAATACTAGCGTTATTATTATTATTTGCTAATGGGAGAAATAGTGAAACAACTCTGATCAATTTCTATTTTTCTGGTGGATTAATATTTTTCATCTAATTTCATGCAAAGCCTAAATCCCACATTGGATAGATATATTAGTTTCGTAAAATTTAATAACGCATTTTCTTTCATTCCTATTTTGGGGTTTTTAGCGTGGTGCAGACACGAATGGAAAAAACTATGATGACTTGAAGTTAGTGCAGAAAGTTGCACTGATAGTTGGAGCTGTGCGCCTGACATGATTGCATCCTAACTCCACAGTCGACACAAACACTCACGCAGGGCACTTAGGGGCGATGCAAGATAAGCCGCAAACTGCCGAGCTCAGCTATATTAATAAAACCTTTCAGCTACTATATCCTGACTCCTGTTCTGGGCTGGTGCCTGCTGCTGGTCACTCCCCAGAGATCGATACGGGGTTTGAAGAATAATAATACATAATGCCTTTCTTCGAAAATAAGGTTGTACATATTTACAGATCCAACTAAATAATGCAGTCAATACAATCATTCTAGAAAGGTCTCCGAGTACTATTCTAAAGAAGGGTTAACGCATGCGAAGCATACGGGTTATCTTAACTCAGAAAAGTTAAAATAAATTAATATTTCTGTTTGTTTTTATTGTTGTAGCTGGACTCGTGATCGAGGATCCCCTCATCATTCTGACTTAGTTGTTATTGCTGCTTCTCTCATGAGCTTTGCGATGAAAAATAGCCCTATTCGAGAGGCGCACTCCCTCTCGCATATTTCACATAGAAAGAGATCAGATTGTGTAGGTCGGTCCCGTTGACGTATGATTGCGGTTCGCTGCTTATTTTTTAATCGTCTGGCCGCCGCAACATCATCACCTCGAGAGCAAACTCTCCTCCAGCTCACACGATCTTGTACCAGCTGCTCCCAGTTCTCGGGTGCTCCGCATGGTCTCAGCGATTCTCGGAGTCAGTCTTTGTACCTTTTCTTCTGTCCTCCAGTCTTTTACCTGCCAACTATCTACCCATATAAGATTCGCTTCAGAAATCTTTGATGTCCCTTGCGTAACACATGTCCCGTCCATCTCAATCTCGCTTCCAAGATCATGTCTTCAATTGGCCGACATATAGATCGCAAAACTATTACATTGCTGTACACAGACGATATAAGACAGAAAACAAAAGAAGAAATAGATAATCAAGTATCATATTGAGCAAGCGATGCTATAATACGTAGGGGAACACCCCGCGCACTCATTAAAGTAATTATAAGCACTCACTGAACCTTGTAGAATTTTAGATGTGGATAACGACTATTAGGAATATGCTGGACTGATCGAACCACTAAAACAATGTGTTGATTGGAATACGAAGAGAAAAATAAATCCTTTAAATAATATGGACGTAATAATACTTTGGCCACTTATGAGCCGTTTATTATATACAAAAAAAGGAAAAAAGTATACAGTTATCGATAATACGTAGCCTGCCTGTTAAGGAAAGACTGCCATATATAATAAATAATTATGTCATCGTTCTAGGTTGCATGTTTTTGTCTTAGTTATAAATAGTTTACATAATATTAGATTGTAATTTTTGTTTATATGTTATAGGTTTTTTCCGGTATTACTCTACAGTTTTGTTTGGAATCGAAGTTTGGACCCTCAAAAGAAAAGAAAGAAACTTGCATAGCGACATTATTAGTCAAGAAGTAATACAGTCTACTACGTTGATGGTTGAGTGTTCTATACTGACGATGTTAAAAAATATCACTCTTATTTTCAATCTTAAGTGTCCAAATATTCTTAATCAAATTATTCAGATGTTTTTCATATACGGAGATCTATATTCTACTGGATAGTCTCATTCATTGAAAAGAAATGCTGCGTACTGATCTACATAATTCTTACTCGAATTATTGTTTCTTGAGTTGGCAATGCTAGAATGTACGGTCATGGTCTCGATTTATCAACTGAAAAAATGTAACTCTGATCTACCCGAATCTTCATTTCCACAAGTGACCTCACCACTTCCTTGAATTTTTTAATCAATTTGTTTATCTACTTTGGATTCCCCTCTGAAGATTGTTAGAACTACCGTACAATAGTAACTATTTTCCTGTTAGCCACATTATAATTGTAAATTGCGTACATTGCTACTTCATTGGAAAGACTCTACGTTGAAAGCGCAGTAAAATAAATATATAAGATGTTGATGACTCACAGATCGCCGCGGATTAGACGAAGTGAGGGTTCGCGGACGGTTTTGTCCGTCATCAAATCATGCAAATGAAGCGAGTCACCACATGCTCGGTGGATCTAGAAACGCTGGCGGATCCGAAATAAAGTACACTTGGGCCTCGTATAACACGGTTTTATATAACAATATTTTATATAACACGGATGAATAAATTCGCATATTTTTTGTACAACACGTTTTTTATAACACGGTTTCAGAAAAATAAATGAATTAAATAATGTTTGATTTGTAGATTGCGTCCATGACAGAACATACCATGAGTCATGATTATCTCACGCAGCATGTTGAGACTTGTCAATTTCGTTTCAATTAATCGAAACTTTGAATGAAACTACCACAATTAATGACTCAGAAAGCAGTTGCACCGAGGTAGCTACATGTTTCACATTAAAAACTATAAATGAGGGTTTGGAATAGGCTATTAAATTTGAAAAAAAATTATTGAAAAGGATCCTATAATGGAAAGAAGTTCAAAATTCAAGAGTGAATTACAACAGATTTTGAAACCTTATAAGGAAATACTTAATTGTATATATGTTAAAAGCAGACAATCGCTTATAACCGATTTTTTGAAGGACCACAAGAAATTCAGAGCCCTCCTCCGATGATGAAATGTCGAAAACCGATGTCGAAAAAGAGTAAAAATTAAGAATTATTCTAAGTGATAGCAATGATGAATAAATGCTAAATTATATTTATTTATTTATATATGGCTTTTTACATCAATAAACTTAATATGAACATATTAAAAAAGAAGAAAAAAGAGGAGACTATACAAAAAAAGAATAATAAAGAAGACTATACAAATATCCATATATAAAATACATGATTACGATTAAAATAAATTATATTATATGTGTTATTAAAGTTTTTTTTCAATAAATATGTAAATTTTTATATTTTTTATTACATATTCATATTCATAAGTACATATTCATATAAACTATTTCGATTTTTTTTTGGAACGCAAACCCTAATTTTGTATGAACTTCAAACATTGTATAACACGGAATTGTATTACACGAGGTTTTTGTGGAACCATATAACCGTGTTATACGAGGCCCGAGTGTACTAATTTAATTTAATAATCAACAATGATGCGATGTACACTGTTCATTAATCATGGTCCATCCTCGCGAGCTCCGTAACAAGGCAGACGATTTATTTATTGTCACTATTGTTTGAACAGTTGTTATGTGTATTAAACATATGTTACGTCCTATTGCACTGGCGCCCACAGTCTGGGGAGCGTGTCTGTCAATATTACCATTCTTAGAGCAGGCAGAGCGGCAAGCAAATATATACAACTAGCTGTTCATACCCGGCATTGGGGGAAAACAAAGGTTTGATTCGAACGTTATTCATTTGCATCGAAAATATATCAGGGGGAGGAAAAAAGCTTAAAGGGAAGAGGGGAAATATAGCCTATGTTACCCGCCGAGTCCTAAAGAATAAGTTTCCAAATTTTGAGTCCGATCGGTCAAACGGTACAGATTTGCATCGAAAATATATCAGCGGAGGGGAAGGGTTAAAGGAATAGGGGAGAAATGTCGCCTAAATTACCCGCCGAGACCTAAAGAATAAGTTTCCAAATTTTGAGTCCGATCGGTCAAGCGGTACAGATTTGCATAGAAAATATGGCAGGGGGAGGGGAAGGGGTATGAGAATAGGGGAGAAATGTTGCCTATGTTACCCGCTGGGTCCCAAAGCATAAGTATGCAAAATTTGAATCTAATCGGACAAACGATGTGGATTTGTATAGAGAACAGTCAGACAGACAGACAGACAGACAGACAGACAGACATTGAGTTTTATAGGTATAGATGTCACTTCTTAGTACTTATACAAGTCTTTTCCATTCTACGCTCTGCTTTACTCCTCTTCTCCGTCTCCTTCTAGTGCTTGTCCGCTTATGGAACGTTAGAAACCTTTCTGGCAGCCATTACGTTGCTCGCAATTGCAAAGTAGCTGATTGTGAATTTACACAGCCATTGCCTAATATTATTCAGCCTTCTTTCGATTTCCAGCTCCTCTTCTGAACTGAACGAATCTTTGGTCTTGAATGTTAATATTTAGAATCTGCTTAATCTTTGGATATCTCATGATATGGCCATAATCATTGACGTATTATAAAATAGACATGTTATTCCCATACTAGCCGGCTTTCATATGGAACAAATATCGCATTCAAAGAGAGAACAAACCACATAATCAAGTAATCACGTAAAAATCAGGTAATTTGAAGTCACGGTGACTAAAATAACATAATCATTCTTACAATAGTGTACGATACTCTGTTCCTTTTTTTATGCGACTTTTTTCGGCGTAGTTTTCATAGTCGGCGTTTTGTTTCGGTCTGTTCGGTAACGAATGCAAGTAAGGCAATTACCTTCTTTTTGACTTGTATCTATAGTTTATTATATCGTTGGCCATAATCATTCAATCCGAGTTTTAATTATTTTATTGATTTCATTAAGATTTTATCATACTCGTTCAAAAAATTTAGTTTTTATCGTGGCTACACAATACCTTCTTCATGCGAAAGAATGCAGCTCTGGCTCCACTCCTGACATTTTACTTCCATAGAAGATTCCCAGTTTTCATTTAATCTGCATCCCAAAGAGACTAATTTATCTTCTTTAATTCCATCTACACAATTCGCAATCATCCTAACATATTGCCTAAAAGACTTCTAGCATTTGCACAAACTGCCAATCCTTTGTACTCTGGCATTTTTATCGGGAATCGCGACCAACCAAATTCATACGATTCATCAATTGCACTAAAAATGCTAAAATATTTTTTTCTCTCATAAATGCCAAAGCCACATGAACCCAGAAAAATGGGAAAAATTGCATTTAAAAAATATGGTTGCTCTCTACTAGAAAAGATAAATGTTCATTGAAGTAAAATATGTATGCACAAAAAACATTTCGAGGTTTACAAGGCTGATGTAGGTCAATTGAGAAATTGTCTAGTTAGTCTAGTTTTTTCGGGTTCGTGTGCCGATAGGAGTGAAATAAATATTTGGTTTAATCAAGGAACGGAATGTCTTGGTGGATCACAACTTCAATGAAAAATGAACTTTTCAGACTTTAATTAGGTTTCACTTCTGCTAGGGTTGTAGAGTCGATTTTCATCCGATCGGAAGATTGATGAAGACAGAGACTGCAGATATTGTTTGAAGGAATATTTATCTAGTCCCTCGTATTGAAATGTTGTTTTTAGGAGTTATGAACGAGGGCAGAAATCCTTGTTAATTATTAATATTAGGATTTAAAAAAATGAATAAAATAATGTACGTGTTTGTTCATTACACTAAAAGTAGCCTGTGATGATAAATATTTTTTATAACCTTCACTCGTTCCACTCAAATAATATATTATTATAGAAAACAATTTACTTTGACGAGTTAACAACACATTTTCACGTGACATAATTGACAGCAAGAATTCTTTGTTCTATGATGTCATTCGCCTCAGGTGATATATTCTATAATTAAGATAATTACGGTTAGCATATAAATATTTAAAAAAAAACATATTTTTTATTAAATATAAAACGGAAAAAATAAGCAATCTAACAGGGACGAGAGAGAGGTCGCTCCTCTGGACCAGAATTGTAGAGGATTTGCATTCTTACCAAGAAATGAAGTAACTCCGCAGTCCCCGGTGTTAGGTTAGATTAAGAAAATTTAGACGGACAAAACAAACAGATGGAAATTGGCAAAGAAGATGATACATCTGACTGTTTTGAATCTTCTCAACATTTTTTTTTGTGTGTGTAGGTAATAATAAGACGATCTTACTAGTAATTGAGATATTTTATTATAACAGTGACTTAAGTTATTTCGTTATTACAAGGAAGAAAAATGGTTAACTGATTTACTACTTTTATAAAATTCATATTTTTATCTGTTAAATATTGCATTTGAGATACTGTTGTCTTTACTGTAGTTAGGCAATCATGGCCTAAACCTAAAAATGGTACTAACTCAAATACCTAAAATATTGAGTTACTGCCTCGTTCGTTGGGGCAGTCGACATGTAACTCAAGAAATAAGTCATGACTTCACACATAGAAAGCGTACATATATCAAATAAATACTATTTGTTAAATGTCTGAGTGACTGTAATTCTGAGAAGTAATACTAAATCATAATGGAAAATAATTTAATGTTAATATCGTGGATGGGTACTTATTAAGTATTGGAATTATTTAGTACATACCTATCCATGGACACAATGAAGTGCATTATTGGCATTTTAAAAGACGGCCAATTATGGTTCACGTTTTCGATTAGCAAAAAATGTACTTTTAATAGTTTTGTTAGGAGTGCTTCAATATATTTTTTGTATTAATCCTAATAACACGAACATGCGAATTATAAACTTGATTAAAAAAACACATTTAACTAAGTACCCACCAAGACGTGCACTACCAGGACCGCTTCACAAGCAAACAAACGCAAGTCGAAACAAAAAACCCGTTCGCGGTTGACTTTTTTGACAGCGACCTAAAACGGACCGACATTTGGTCGGACGCGCCGCATATTTCACTTCCGACCTTGGCCTCGTAAATTAATTTAGCGAGCTTGTTGGATCTGCATCCAATTAGTTAAACAAAAGGTAGCCCGGGATGCTGCCGAGATGAGACCGGCGGAGCTGGACTAGTAAACGTAAGATTGATTCGGTTAAATCTGCATACTTTAATGGCGCGGTGGTGTGTTGGTGGACGTGACGGGTACCAGTTGTTATTCAGTGTGAAGCGGCTCTAACGTCTTTTGGCATAATCCAAGAATATGTTTCCGTTCGAGGAATCATAGCCTATACATGTACAGAAAACAATATTTTGAAAGGGACAGACACCTAAAAACTAGATTTCAGTACATTTGAAATTAGTAATCTTTGATGACTGCATTCATCATTTAAAAAATAAATTTGATTGTTTTATTTGTATAAATCTACTTATATTATTTGATTAATTACACCCACATGTTTCCTTCGTCAGGGTGTTATATATATGTCAAAATATTAAAATGAATAATGTCTTTTGTTTTTTGTTTTTCTAAATTATTTGAAAATTTATTTTTTAATATTATTGCTGAAGTTCTTGATTTCTCGCAATTATTGGAATTTTTTTAGAATTGGGTTAGAATTAGCAGTTAAATTTAATTGATTATTAATAATATTTTGTTTACTATGACATGCTTTACTAATTTGTAATGATTCCAAATTATACAATTTCAGACCAAAATTATTTATGTGTAAAATAGAAAGAATGATTTGCAAATTCACAAAAACCATGATTATTCAGACATCTCAAATGCTATTTAATAATTAATGTAATAAATCAAATAATATAAGTAGATTTATACAAATAATACAATAAATATTTTTAAAAATCAATATACAATATTGCTGAATCAATTAAAAAAAAAACATTTTTTAATTTTTTTTTTGTATATTGCAGCCATTGATTTTATACCCCACATGTGACACGATTTTAGGATAAAATATTTCACCCGGAACAACTAGCATGACATAATAACACAGCGATGAATTTAAATGATCCGTGGTTTGGATTGTTTATCCAGCGTCCTTGGAGCGGGACCCGGAGATCAGATCTGGACACGGTCGGGGAGCTGGAAATCCCAAATCGCAAAAAACATTTCTCGTGACTTCAATTGAAGCCGAGTGTGGCGCATCCAATAAACAGTCAGGAATTTAAATATCCGGGAGTAACAGCTTCCATTTCGTGGAACGAATAACCGAAGCAGCCATCGCTTAAATGCAGCGAAGGACTAAGCTACGGATTGAGCGGGCAGTCGCGCTGGCCACGATAAATTATTTTAATCCAAACGTTGGTAATGGCATCTTTTTGATTTTCTTATCGTTAGAGATTTTTCTCCGATCAGGCAAGCGAGTATAGTAAAATAATTATTAAAACGTCATCATCATGAAAGATGTTCATAGGTGTTATGTCTCAAAATACTCATTATCATGATTATTATAAAAGGTGTGGAAACCCATCATTCTATATATTCCTGTATATTCGTATGCTGTAAAACGCTTACGTTAATTAAAATTTATGTTTCTGCTTATTATTGTCGTTAAAGATGTTGTTAATTGTAGCGCACTCTCATTTTGGTACCACTCTAACCGCTACAAGGATAAAAAAAACGGATGACCTAATAAAATAAAAAAAATCTGGCAGACCATGTTTTGTTCACGAGTTTTCAAATATTAACACATTTCCGTCGGGTAATTTCGCGAACTTATCAAACATGTAGCGGGTGAAAAACCAAAGATTTTCATAAATTCTCCGTATATAATTTTTTTAAATATTAATTAAAAATATTCTTAAATGTATTGGGCATCAATTTATTAATTATAGTCGAAAATACGTACTCAAAATAGAACTCACAAAGCAACGCATTTCAACTGGATTTCTTTGATTCTCCCTATACATAAGCCTTTTCACATACTTAATCTTGCCTTTTTTTTAACTTCCAATATTGTCATAAAAATACGCAAGTATATGTACAATGATAGATTGGCGGCAAAAATACATTTTTTACAAATCTCCGTATATTTTGGCACATATATTACATACAATTCCGTGCGGGCAGTGCACGGGTGCCGATAATGCGCGTATCCTTTGTTGTAATGAAACACGAGATTGATTTTATTGCTGTATTGTAGTAGTTAGACTAGAACTGCCTAATTTGACAACTGGGCTAGACACATGGCTCGACAGGAGAATACTAGATGGGCACCCAATCAATACTCTTACCGTATAAGATGTGTTAATAAAATACAAGGAGAAATCAGAAAAACGGCTTTGTGAAAAGCTTCAGCAATCAAAGGACGTGCGCAGAAGATGGGCAAGATGTAGTGGTGAAGTGAAATTGCGGGGTTATAGTAAGTTAAATATGCGTCATCGGGAACTTTAGTAGAATTTAATTTTTATCCGGGGCGCCCGAAGAGCCCTAGCCGACCCTGCTATAGTATCCCCAGACGAATTTGTCACATTTCGGTACCTGCATATTTGCCACGAAACGGGTTCTCATTAATGTGACTCTTAACCAAACAATGTAACAGCCGTAATAATGTTGCCACAAGGTTCATTGTGAGGCGACACTCGCGTGTTGATGAAAATTGCACCACTTGCATCTATATTGCCGTGCCGCGGCGGCGTGTAGTGTCTACTTGACAGCGTGCGCAGATTTCGCACTTCAACTCGACAATGCTGCTTCATAAAAAGACAACCATGCAACTTGTTCACACAAAAGAAACATATTGAAAAAATCTGTACTTGCTCGGGTCTGTGGTGTGTATTGATATACTCGTACATATTTTTATGTTATATCTTTGATTGTACTAAAAATTTAATAAAACATCAATTTATACGGCAATGCCAAAAGGAATCGATCATAATTTATAGAATTAAACTTTGTTTACACCACTTTTTTACTTCCTTTCTTTTAACTCGTGGCGTCTGCTTGCTTGTTTTCTTGACGAAAAACCTTTGGATCGATTTTTAACCCTTTGCCCGTGATCAAATCGAGCTGCAACTTTGCAAGCAGACTCGTGGCGACGATCAAAAAGATCTATCAAATTTTCGTTAAAAAATAATAATAATTATAGTATAATTTTGGATTTTTAGAAATTTTAATGGTTTTTTCAAATTGAAATCATTACAAAAGTTTGATTACTACCAACGGCGCCGGCGGCCCGATAACGTCACGTCATAATAGGTACTTACTTCACTACGAATTTCGAAAATTTATGACAATTGGTTCACAGATGACAGCACACTTCGGTTTTTTTTGGGAAAAAATCAAATAATAAAGAGATATTTTTAGAGATTTTTGACAAAGATATTAACTTAATTTACAAAGAAAAGGAGTATAATAAAAACTTGGTTTTTACGGGTTATTTATTGTGAAAAAAAAGTGGTGTAAACAAAGTTTAATTCTATAAATTATAATTATAATGTCACCACAAAATAATTTTGCTATGTTTGAAGAAGAAAACGATCATATTTACTCAACTTTATCCAGGTTGCACAGACTGGGTAAACAACTCATTGAATTTTTTGACACATTTCGGCAAACTTGTCATATTCAAAAGACATCTGCAGTTTTGAGATGTTAATTAATGATTTGTGGAAACAATTTTATTGAAGGAAATTTAATTTTATTTTCGACTGTTATTTTTTTACAAAATAAACATATTTATATTGATAATAACTAAACATTCAGTTTATTTTTTCAAATTAATTAAATCTATATTAGTACGCTTAATTGCACCGTTATTTCTTAACTTTTGATGGTAATTATATTATTGTTTTATTCCTTTTTTGGTACTTATTAAGGTGACTTTATTTCACTAGTATGGATACAGCTTCGCCCTTATAACACTCCTGTGTGTCGGTGATGTAACCTGTCATATAAAATATGAAATATCTACCTTATTTACGAAAACTAAAACGTCACATTTTTTGTAATCATCGAATAGACATTTTCACACCAAAATTACTAAATTAAACTGTTAGGAATGTACGGAATTTTAATTAAAAAATGTTTATTCATTACTCTCGTATTTTCGGCCAGTGTGCAAGAGAGAGCAGAATATTGTACATCACAGTTAAATCGAGCAAGAAAGAGCACGACAATACCATACATTTCATGTAGGACAGAGATGGCGGTTGCTTGGGTTTCGGCGAAAGCAAAAGAATATAGAAAGAGTACGCTAGAGTCGGGTAACATGTGTTAGACAAAGACGGAGTGCAGGCGACTGAAACGAGCTGGCGACCGCTTCGTTGTATTCAGTTGCCAATGAAACATCGGCGGAAGCGCACGCAAAGTCGATTTGCCATAATTTTATAATAATTTACTAAAATAATGCAAATATGTATGTTTACCTTACATAATTATATAAAGGGACCTTTTAAAAGTCTTATCTGTATCGTATTTATGTATATTTTATCACACATTAAAAACTATGCCGATTTTTAATCAGGTAACGCTATGTTACTCCACCGTCCCCAAAGTTTTTTTTTAGCACAGTCTTTTAAGAGTTAAAGCGGTAACTCTAAGTAAAGAATTAGTGGTCAGTAATTTACTTATTACTATTATGTTATTACTATTACGATGACTCCAGAAGTAATTGCCATAAAATATATATTTTTTTAATGATACGCAACAAAAGACAAAGAAAATTCTTTCAAGGTATAGTGTATACGCATTACTTAGGATTCTATGTATATGAATAGATAGTGAAAAATGAGGGCAAAAGTAAACTCGCCGAGGTTGTAAGGATATGGGATATGTGAACGATTTCATTAAGTCCATTGTGATGACAGATGAAACTAGACTCCTAAACCATAGAATCTCTTTTTAAAAAGATAATAATTTTGGACAATGACGGCGGACCTTTTGCGCTCGGCATGTCGAAAATTCAGAAAATACCTAACATCATCCGTCAGTTCAGTCACGTGTCGTACTCAGCTACAGTTGGACGTATATTTATTTGTATGCGTTTGTATTATGATATGTGTATGATCAATATACTATTTGTATCTACCATGTATATCCGGCCAATAAGAACATGACAGTAAATTGTTTATATATTATAATAAATTATCATTATATTCAGAAGAATGAAAAATGCGAATTTATCAGAAATTAAATTTGAAACAGTAAAAACCTACAATTATATAGAGGTTGGGTTTTAGCTAGTAGCAAAAACTTCGGAGGAGTCTTCTTCATTCTATACATGAAGAAGACTTCACTAAATACACCACTAAATATTTATTTTCTTTATTCAAGATGTTCTACAAGTTTCGGGAACGAAGTTCCCTTCCTTTTAGTGGTGTGTACCAAGTCGTGTTTTATTTAATTATTACACATGTCACCATAATGTTATAAATCGTTCATTGAAGAAGAAAATATTTTTTTATTTTGGTAAAATGTCAATAGTTCGGAAGATAAACGATATTAAAGTTTGCATTTAAAAAAAAAAAAAATTTCCGACTTATCTTTTCTGAAACGTTAGACTATCATGAAACTCTGCTGGCTTATCATACCTTGGTATGGCACGTGTTTATACTTGTGTACGGCTGTTTGGTATTTGTCGGGCTGGGGCCGGTTGTTTTTCAGAGTTCGTAAATATTGATGCATGCGTACGAGGCATCGCTCACAATCGATTTACTTTAGTAATTCGAGCAATTCCAAAATGTCGTGGCATTCTCCGAAACGCGTGTCATAAATTCGCCATTACTGACCTAGGAAGAAAGTAGCCTTTAGAGTGTTGTTGACTAACTGTCAGCAGGGCATAGAGTTGTTAAAGACACTGAAAAGTGCATTAAAGCTTAGCCAGCTAGTTGAAGAGCCATTTGCGATGATGATGATTGTACAAGAGCAAGAACTGACTCAGTGCTAGAAGCAACAACTCATCGATTTTACGCTGTATAACAATCGAATGTACCTACATGGTCGCCAGCAAATAAATTTCGCACCATATCGATAATTCGCAACGGATACACCAGTTTTTACGAGTTTCCGACCCCCGCGTGCCAGCCCACGTGACAGTGTTTGTATACAGCTCGCGGCACTTGACATCTTTTGGTTAGTGTTAATATTATGCAACGAGAGCGCTGCGGCAGCGCCTGGACCCGGAGATGGAATTAATTCTACGATCGGCCGTCCCATAGCTCCTGCTGCACGGCCAATTAGTGTCTTCGTTGGCGCACAGTGCACTGCCTGCTCTTCTTTATTTTACTCGCCCAAGTATCTTCGTGCAAGGGCATGCTATGGTGCATTTATCACGTACGAATGTACACATTTGTATGTGATAAATCTTGATTTTTTAGATACAGAGATAATTTTTTTTTTATACACGTGTCACATCAATATTCTTACTATTTTCAAACTAAGCTAAACGCTTGTACTGTGAAAAAAGGACTAACTTACTGGTCTGGAGTGAGGTTCGAATCCTAACCTTTGGATCACGAGGCGAGAGTCTTAACTACAAGACCAACAAGCTGCTCTATTCTTCTACTTTATTCATTCTATAATTCTAAAGGGTTACACTACCTTGAAGGGTTATATTCGTGGACCACAATTGTTACCCCAAAATTCTTTGCCTGGAGCATTGTTCGCTGCTCATACCTATTGATAAAAAAAGTACCTACTAGCATATTAACTTCTTAAAATAAGAGTAAAATGATTTTATGGTGACATTACTAATATAAATAATAAAAGGATACTTTCTCTTCACCACTTGTATATTTAATAATATTTAGTACCTATACATTGTATCCAGACAAAGGGATCACTAGCTCTGAAACATGTGGATATTTTTAATGAATATGAAGTGAAAACAAAGTATGTAATAATTAATTATATTTAAAATATGCATAGTAAGAAAGATTATATCATGCAGAAGAGATTCTTCTTATTAAATGTATCACGAAACTCCATTTAAAGTAGAACGTTTGAAATAACAGGTTAATAAAAAAAATGTGATGGAAACACATGTTTCTGGTTCATGTAACGCGATTTTTTGATGGGTAACATCTTTCCTCCCACTTTTCTGTAATCGGTGGCAGCGATTTCATGAAGATGGACGGAAATGCGTAACAGGAAATAAGACGCGCGCAATTTCATTTAACCAATGAGTATGACGATATACGGTACCTACCTAGTGCGGTAAAATTCAATAATAAATAAATGCACATACATTTTCTTTACTTGTATTTACAAAGTAATAAATATATAGGTACGGCTCGCTCGTTTTTTATTAAGTATACTCAAGTGAATATCTTCCAGTTTTGGAAAAGGTAAAGCAGAGATGAAAGAAACTAATATCATCATTAGATATAAATGACAAGACAAGACCCGGTTAAGAAAGCCTGAGTATCCTTTTGCCTTGTGCACGAATCTGAGATGAACGATCCATCGAGTTGAAATTGGCGCGCGTGGTGCACTTAAGCAATAAACAACAATGAATGAGCGGTGATGTCGGGAGAGAAAAAAAAGGCTGCAGCAGGGTTCATGTACCTCCTGAGGTCAGCCCAGATGTCACCTTCCAGGGAGGATGACAGCCGAGTACAGTGAACACTGCATCGTTCGCAAAACATGGCTACGATAATAGCTAGATCGAGTGTCCGTCATTTCATACAAACACAACAAAGGTGGTGGATTCAAACCGTCATTATTTAATGGAAAAAAAGACGGGTTTTCTAGAACAAACTTCATTGATTCAAGAATTTCGTTCCGCTTGTTCTAGCATATAATGAAATAGGTATATAAAATATATTGAAAATCCGTTATAGGCCTAAAGCAAAGTTACCACTCTGTGATACATAAACATTTATACAAAAGATAGTCCTCTCTCAAAAGTGTTACTCGAAGTGATATAAAGATAATTTTATCGATTGATATGGCACTTACATTTTGGTGAAAAATAATTAATTAATTTACATTACATTAAATCATGAGAAAACACATTTTTTTTATTTACGCTTCGACAGGCCAAGAGGTCCAATTACATAAGCGAAACACACCACAAAATACCCAGACTTTAGTAAATCACATACATTAATTGTAACCTCACCGGAACCCTCGGTGAGGGAAGCCAGTGTCATAGCCACTGGGCCACGAGGGCCGCCAATAAATTATGAATTCAACAATAAAATTCGTAATAGGTACGTCTCCCATCATAGCTTTTTTTACTTATATGACTAAACACTCCCTACTGCCCTACATAAATAGGTAGATAAAATTCTGTATTTAGTTTGGTTATTTATTATAAACAATTATAGAGAATAGTTACTAACTATAACAGTGAGAAAATAACTGATCGTATGTATAGCAAAGCTTAAAATAAATATTACTTATTTAAAAATATATTAACAATCTTTCATTTGTGAAAATAAAAATAGACCTCTTTTATAAACATCGTAAAAAACGTAGCATTGAGCGGGAAGTCCCCGACGTGTCGATGCGTCATTTGCAAGGCCTGCTATGCCACTCACGATTGTCACGAGAGTCAAAAAACAATAAGAACTACATATAATTGAAGTCTCCCTAACATTATATTACAATTTAGAAATCGCTAAACAATGCTAAAAACATCGAGAACATCGGGTCTTTATAAATACACGACGACATAGAAACTAAAGACGAGCGAAATACCAGCGATAATAATTAAGACGTACCGAACAGGCGCGGCGTTCGGAAATAAGGCGTTACCGGACCTGCGAATATTCTAAGACAAGTATAAAATGTTACACAGACAAGTGATTAATGCGAAATAATTGAGAATCAAAGAAATTTGTATCTTATCATCAAAGTCACTGGTGACTTTGATGATAAGTAAAAACTTTCATTAATTTCAAGTGTTTGATGCAGCTTTCACCGCCACCATCCCGTGACAATATTTTCCCAAGTGATTAGTTTTGCTTCCCGATTAGAGATGAGATAAAGCGTGATTGTAATTATGATTGGTCATTGCAATTTCTCCGAATTTGCAATCACTGGTGCACGAGGATCAAACTTATCACAATCACGATTTGTTTCAACATTGATCTAGATTCATTGATAACGACTATCGAGCGTATTTAATGTTCGTGCTGCTTATGAATGTTATATTAACACATCGCGGCTTCGGCATACTCTTCGTGATTATAAATGTTGACATTTCTTTCAAGAAAATAGGGCAGAAATTTCATAAATACCCTAGTAAAGGGCATCGAGTGAGGAGGCTTTTTGGCAGGAAAACATTGCAGACACCTGCCACCACTAGAGGTACCGTGTTCCGCATGAGTAAGCGGAACATTTCGAATTTCAAGACGTACTGTATATAAATTGTAACCCTTTCTGATACTGATATATAAAAACTAACCCATAAAAACCAATCTTTTAGTATACTCCCTTTCTTTGTTAAATATAACAACAATTAATGACGAATTAAAACATATAACATAACACTAAACTTACAGTAATTTAATATATTTCTAAAATGTCAGATGTTTTGAGCTTTGATAAGACACTAAACTTCATGTTTGAAGATTAAATTCCAAAAAAATTTGTCAGTCAATTTAGATTTTCGAAATTCGTAGTGAAGTACCTATTATGTAAACCGACGGAGTAATTCAAATTTAGAAAATATTCCGCGACGTTATCGGGCCGCCGTTGCTAGTAATCAAACTTTGGTAATGATTTCAATTTGAAAATACCAATAAAATTTCTAAAAATCCTAAATTATACTATAATTATTCATTTTTTTAACGAAATTTTGATAGATCTTCTTTATCGTCGCCACGAGTCTACTTGCAAAGTTTCAGCTCGATTGGACCACGGGAAAAGGGTTTAAATTTTTTTTTTTAAACCCTTTTCCAAAGTTTTTTCGTCAGATAAGCAGACAAGACGACAAGTAGACAAGCAGACGCCACGAGTCAAGGGAGTAAAATGTACTTATTTGTTTAGAAAATATTCTGTATCATAGAGAGAAAATTAAGACCTATCCCTAATTATAATCAAATCTGAACTCCGGGCCGCTAGTTACGATATGATTATTAATATTTTACGTATCTTGCATAAATAATATAAATAATTATATGAAAATTCCCCCCCAGGTCCAAAATACTGGACACCCGCGAAGTCAATTGGCAAAAATGTCAAAACAATCATAGACAAAACTGGCGATCGAGCGTAAAAAACCTCTTATGTATTTATAAGATAAAAAAATGATCACGATAGGAATAAATTAATATTTGTTCATGCTGTCTTTTTATTTATCTGTGACAAATATTTATTATCTATGTAGAAAATAAATTATTGTTCGCGGCCGGCTGATAGTTTCGGGGCAATCCTGACTGTTGAAATGCGGGGCAAGCGAGTTATTATAGAAGTAAGAAATTCGATAAGTTAACCAAATGCTATTACTGAGTTCTATGTGGTAATGAATATTGGCTATTTAAAAAGACATTTGATTGACACAGAATAATAAAGGGATGATATTATTACAGTTTTCTGTGACGTCTTATAGTTAACATATAAGAAGTTATGGTTTATATCGTTTGATACATTGAAACGAAAGACGTTGTGATATGACTCCAGCGAGACGTCGAGAATCGCATCTCTACACATCCGTAACCAGATAGTTTACAGATATTTTTTAAAAGATTATAGGTGGCAAAGGTAGCAATATTAAAAAAAAAAATTGAATGCAGTAATCGAAGACTACTAATTTATAATGTAATGAAATTGAGATTTTATAAGGAACAGAGCCAATAAATTTATAGGAAACATGATTTTGGAAGGGATACATACACAAAATCTAGATTTCAGTACATTTTAAATTCGGTGACTGCATTCAAAACAAATAAACTCACACCATTCAAAATGGACAATAAATGACAGTTATTTTTTAAATATACAAAGATAAAATGGATACTTAAGCACCAAACAACCTCACATATTATGCATTAATTTTTTTAAATAGTCTAAAAATAATGGAAAAAATTAAAGTTTTAAATAAAAAAATAATCGAGCGACTCTCACGGTTTACAAGATAACTATTAGTCGTTCATCTACCAATGCACTGCAAGGAGTGCAGCCCGAATGATCTCATCAGGTGAATACATCCCTTTTCCCTTGTCTATAGTAGAAGTTAACATGGATTGGGAGGATCTTGGAACAGATTGAGAAAATCCGATATCAATAAATGCACCGATAATGGCCATCCGTGAGTGCATTCTAAGTAATAACATAATGCAATGGTAATGGTAGTAAGGATTTACTAAATACCCTATCAGATATACAGTCGTCACTCCCTGTAACGAACTCCCTACAGCGAAAAACTCTCTTCAACGTAAAAATGAATCCGATTTATTTGGTTTTCCGTAAGAACCCATGTGTGAATTCACCCTCTATAACGAAATCCCTGTAACGAAATGGCTAACTCTCTACAGCGAACAAAATCGGTACAGTCCTGTCGAAAAAGGTAACACCTAGAAAGTCCTTTTCTGGGAATTTTCTTACCTCAGGGCACACGAAATACTTACGGAATATTGACAGGAACATCATAACCCGTTGGCTGGAGAAGATGTGGCCAGATTTTTTTTAAAAATGACACCAGACAAGACCCTCAATATGAATCGAATAGAAGAATAAAACTAATGGTTATCGGAAAGTCAAACATTTTTCACAGTTTCAAAAATTTCAAGTGTAAAACAATGGTATAGATAGATAAATAAATTGTGTACGCTTAAGCTATACGGATACAAGTTATTTTTATTCCTCACTGTTTATAACGAAAACTATCTATAACGAAATAAATTGCTCGGTCTCTTGGATTTCGTTATAGAGAGTGACGACTGCATTATTATGAACGTGATTTAAGTACATAATTTATCGTTTAATACGACACACAATATAATATAATACGACACACAATAGCAATACTGCCTGGAAATAGATTTTCGGATTAAATAAACTGCTTAATGTCATGGCAGTAATAAATTTGAAAAACAAAAAGGAAATCGATTAAAGTCAAACGACGTTTATTAAAATATATTTTTTAATCTAAAGGTAATAGTATCACATTCAGCACCATACAGTAAGTAGTCTAGTAGTATTAAGGGGTTATATATACACTACTCTAAGAAAATAAAATGTAGGTAGAAATTAGGTAATTTTTTACAAATAGATGATAAATTATTAGTAATTTTTTAAACGGACCTTATTAAGGTTAGTATAAATTATAGAAATCTCGCAGAGACGAAACTATTCATATATGAGAAAAGTGGATGAAAATATCTTATACGATGGCTCAGAAATTTTCAAAAATTTGTCAAAATGTGGACGGAATTGGTGAACGTTGCATTGCGTAGAGCGATCACTTAAGCCAGCTCATACAGGTTGTGAGCCCTGAGCCATTGCGTAAAAGACTTCCATGCACGTTTTCCATATATAAATAGCTTCGTCTCTGTGAGACTTCTATAATTTATCCTAATTAATTAATCACCTCTCTGAAGATTAAACATGTAGCTGTATTCTTAGAATATACTTTCATATAAAATATTGTTACGTAATAAGAGTTAACCTAATATAAAGAAAATAATAGTTTACCATAGTAAGTGCCAATTAAAAAAAATAATCACCTCGTTGTCAAAATTCAACCAAAATTTTATCCTGTCAGGGTGGTTAACCCCTTAACACCTTACCGAGAAATGCCGTTAAAAAAGTCATTAAAAATGTTCATAAACTGTTGTAATCAGTTTTCGATAATGGTTAATTATTTTTGTTTGTTTTCTGAACAACATTCGTACAACACAATATGCATTCGGCATTGGCATTAGTTCCGCCACGGCGTGAAATCCCTTATCGCGCGCACAGCTCGCTCCCGCGGGCCGAGAATCTACAGCAATGACGAAGTTTATTTTTACCATACAAGATTTTACAGCAATATGGAAGTATTTCAGAAAATTAGAAATTACTGGAAAGGTTTAGAAGCCAGTCGATCGTATACCAAAGTTCGCGAAATAGCATTCCCTATTTAAGGGGCGACATAACTGCTTAACGGAATAATTTTGCTGTAGCAGTTCGGCGATTCCACAGAAGACAAATAAGAGATAAACAGAAAACAAGCGATTCAGTGCGGCCAGTGAAATACATTACGAGAGTACCTACCGTCGCGTTCAATACTGAATAGAGCGATCTCAGGACGAGTGATTAGTGCGAAATTATAGTGTGAAATAAAGAACAGTGTTCCAGTTAAATTCATATTCAGTGTTGTTGGTGATTAAATTATACTTGATTTTATTTCAAGTGTTTTATTTCTCTGACCATTGCAATCCCTTGACAATACACAGAGTTATTTGGAAAAAATTAATAACCTCGCAAGACTATATTCCTGCCTTGATTATGAGTCGAAAATATTCAAGCTATTATGACCTAATATCGATAGTTATGACGATATGCGACATCAAAGTTTGCATTTTTTTTCTCTCAATATTTTTAACTTATTTTTTGTAAAACGTTGGACTGTCATTACGGTAACTTATATCTTATAAAACCTTCGAATTCGAATTAGAAAATTTTCATTTTATTTAACTTGTATTGAAACGGATGAATTTTTCGTAATCGATATAAGTTACTGTAATGATAGTCCAACGTTTTACAAAAAAGAAATCAGAAATATTGAAAAAAAATGCAAACTTTGATGTCGCACATCTCCTTAACTATCGATGTTAGGTCATAATAGCTTGAACATTTTCGACTCATAATCAAGGCGGGAATATAACCCTGCGAAGTTTTTAATGTTTTACAAATAACCCTGTATATTTTTGGATACTTTTATGTTTTTTCAGCTGAAGCGGATAATACAGCTGATATATTATTTTGTTTCCAAACCCAATAGCAGAAGAATCGTTGCTTCCTAAGCTGGTGTGCGAGCCATGTTTAATGTATGTTTGAAAGATAATATTCAAGGGTAGATATTAATGTCGGTCATCGCGTATAAAAGCATGCCCAATAGTTTGCTCGTGTGTGCGTGTGCAGTGCGCTGGTGTTCTATCTCGTGGTATGATATCTCGTCGCTGACTAATTTGTGATTTTAATTTAAATTCATTTCCCGCAAACTTCTTCATCAGCAAGTTCAAAGTCGAGCGCTGCGGTCGCCATGGCACTGCGTTAACCCTTAAATGCATGAAGTCTGATTTTTGTATGAAAAAAATATATTTTATAGAGCTTCACCCGTAGACTAAGGGAAAAATAGTAAAAAAAATCATTGTTTTATTTTTTTAAAAATTACCATGGGCCGTTTTCGGCACCACATGCATTTAATACTAAATTTATGCGTTAATTCCTGTGCATTTAGTATAAAAAAGATAAAAATAATTGTATGAATACAAAATTGATAAACATTACCTGCTCGTTTTATATTTTTCTAGGTAATAAATTTGTCAAATAATCAAGATTTCTTTAGATCGAAAACGGCTTACGACTTAAGACATCGACTTTTTCTTCTATAATTTGATAGTTTAGTAAAAAATGGCCGTTTGGGCATGGACAAATTTTTTATTTTTTTTAGATTCAATGACTGAGGAATACTTTTATAAGGATCGATATAAAGAATGACAAATATTTTGTGTGATAATTGAAAACAAACTCAATGTTCCGTTTTAGGCACAATATGCATTTAAGGGTTAAGGCCCGACCACGGAAAGCAAATTTGATGTGCGACTGTAAAATAAGATCGTGATGGAGATCTTCGAGTAGAGGTGAGACCTGGATGGAGCCTGGTGATGAAGTGATGCGCGCGCCGCTGTGTCGGTGGCGCACTCATGCGGTGTGCAACAGGTGCCGCGCTGTGGCCAACTCATCATAAATCCTTCGAAATGTTGTTGTCAATGTTTGTAAGTTTGTGAGTTTAATATACATTTGACGAGTGAAAATTTGAAAAAGCTTGTTAAGAGCTAGGAAAGACAGCATGTGAAATCCCCTGTAGTGTAGATTGATCCGCTAGGCGCAGCAGTATAATCTACCACACATGTTGCCGAAGATATGGATACTTTTTTATATCTCAAAAGCCTGAGGAATACAACTGGAGATGTTTTGTTTGGGTATTAAAATGTATCAATAAATTTTTAAAATATCAAAGTTCAAAATTACTGAAATAATATATATTGTAAACAAGCCTATTTTTACTCGCTTACTTTTAACTGCGGTTTTTTGTCTGCCGGAAATTTTTTGGATCGATTTTTAACCCATTTCCCGTGATCCAATCGAGCTGAAACTTTTCAGGCAGACTCGTGGCGACGATGAAAATGGTCTAGCAAATTTTTGTTTAAAAAAATAATAATTAGATTATAATTTTGCATTTTTCGAAATTTTAATGGTTTTTTCAAATTGGAATCAATACAAATGAGTAATGACCCCGACGCGTGCAGTAGGCACGAAACCTGATTCAATGAGGAAGGGAGTATAATAAAAACTTTTTCTTAAAAAAATAATCATTAACTCCGGTGATAGGTACTAACATGAATCGGTGTTTAATGAGGGCTAACACTCTACATGTGCAAAATTAAATATACCGGGCGCTATATCAGGAAAACTGTGAATAAATTTAGTGTTCAAATATGAGAATGTTAAAAACTAAGGGAAGGAAAATAAAAATAAGTTATAAGCGCATTATTGAAAATACTAAATGCATGGCAAATGGTTTCGAAAAAAACGTGTTAATTTAGCAAGAAATAACCAGGAACTGGGAACACTGCAAATGCATAATAATCTGCTAATGATTATCTCAAGATGACTCTAAGGATTTGTAAAAATATGAAGCTCTTGACCTCTTACGGGTTAAGAATTTTGGTGTAAACATATTATTGATTCACGATCCTAATAAAATATACCGAGCCAACAGGAATAATCTCATGAAATTGTAGCTTTATTCTAATCTCGCCATTTAAAATATAATATTTTAAATAAATTACGGAGTCTTCTTTATAACCATAGTATCTAACTATATTATATATCATGATTGCTTTGAAAGAACCGGCAATGCGTAAAATTCTTGTTATGAACGGCATTGACTGCATCAAAATAACATTACTTCCACGAAGAGAGTTGAGATTGCGGCTTGCAAGAAAAAAATCCAATTCCGGTAAAGATTGAAAGATTAATATTAGTAATTCCGTTCGGCTGGGTGGAAATATATTTCTCCGCACTATCATACTCCTACGATACTTTAAACCCACGCCACACTTTTTTTTGCCCCACGAAGCGTAATTTTACGACGAACAATGTTATATTCGAGGGTTGGGTTCATCGCTCGGCAGGAAGGGGCTGGGGGATGGAATATAAAAGTTAGCCTTTGGGCTGAAGAAACGTGGACTGGCTGGGGGGGAGGTTTTCACTTTTCGGAGATTGGCTCTTGCAGTAATCCGGCCGCGCGGGCTTCTTCTCCAGCCGAGATGTGTGCCGCTCGTTTATTCGGCTAAGTATGAAAGATTATCCTCTCTTCTGCCGGCTCTGAGATAAAGACGTCTCTTGAGGCCGCACTTCGCGCTTATGAATATTAATGTTTTCTTTATCGGGCATGTAATCAATCTGCCGAAGTAAATAAAGCCCAACTATCGAGTTTCGCGTGTTTAATTAATCAGCAACCTTGGTCCACTAGCCTTTATCTTTGTTTCTTTAGCAGTTAAACTACACAGCGCGACACTTGCGTTACACAGCACATCTGACTAATGAATGGCCTCTGCTTCCCGATACCCCAAGTTCAGGGCGATAACTCCTACAATTAGGATTTATCTACGAATGGATTAAATCTTTAATACGCCTTCAAATCTATTTACTACAGCATATTTGCTAAACATACACGACTACTATTCACTTCTGTATGGAAAAATAGAATTGTAGGTTTTTTAATTATAAAATTTGAATCATTTTAGGTCCTTCACTATGTATGTACTATGAAAAAAAAGTATTTTGTTTTTGATACATGCAATTTGAGTTCTTAAAAATTGCATTTCGTACAAGGAAATGCAAAAAAGTTGCAATTTCAGTGTAGGTACTTTTGGCTCGCTCAAATGAGCCAAATATTCTGAAAATGTTGGTTCAGAGGTGAGAAAGTGTTGTTTTATTATAATATTTTTTTATTAAATATATTCGTTTAGTTATATTCGTTTTAATTTCAATTTAATTGCTTAAAAAAACTAGCTGATATTGCACGAGCAGGGTTACCTACCCTAATGCTAATAAACTGTCAAAATGGACAATACCATTAAATTAGAAATGCGATATGTAAATACAAGAAATACATCATTCTGATATATCAAGATATATTATAGACGTTTCATAGAGATGAAACTATATTTTTATATAGGAAAGTAGATATGAAAATCTTTCTGGCTTATGTCACGGCTGGCTAAGTGATCATTTAACACAATCCATGATAGACTACCACATCAATCAAATTTCTGATATATCTTTATATTTCAAGGCCATTGAGCGAGCCAAACGCAAGAGTTTTAATGAAAATTGTAAATGCGGCATTTACTTAAACACATGATGCAATTTTTGAGTACCTACTATTAAATTGAAAAATTCAAATGTTTCAGAAGTTGAAAAAATTACATATCTTCGTAAGTGACGACGTGACGATGCATTTAATTGCAAAATTACATTTGTTTAAAATAGTAAGAGTGGCAATCGACACCCTTGTTTATATTGCTGTATACATTGCTTATTATGGATGTCGGCCTCTTTTTCTATTTCCTTTCACCTTGTTGGAATAGAAAGTCCATGGCGCAGTCACAATTTTTTTATTTTATTTTGGGAAACATACAGTACAATGTAATAAAAAAATTATATAAGTATAAAACTTAAGTAAAACACAATAATAAAGACTATGTGATAAATAATAAATATTTCAAAGATTTAAATTACGAAAATGCATAAAATGGGAGGGGTGGGAAGAGGGAGGGAATAGGATTCAATTAAAGAAGTATCAAATTTATTACAATGCGCCATCCATCCCTTGGCATTGCCTTTGGGGGGTTAATATTATACACCCATCTTCGTATTAGTTTGAGCTTGTGTATGAAGGCTTTGATAATGATTAAAACTGCACGAAAATAAAAACACAAAGGACGATCCGATAAAATGTTTAAATGATTAAATGAAATCTCCAGAAAATTGGGGGTAAGTACAATGTAACAGTAAAGGGGTAAGTATTTTTTCGACATTGCCTTTTACAGAGTAAGCAATTTCCCTCCCAGTTTCCAGGGATGCTGGAGGCGGGAGAGGGCATTTCCCCGAACTGGGGACGCGGTCAGGTACACTTTATCGCTCTCCTTAACGGAATTCGATCTTGACCTTATAAAGCAAATGGTGCAAGGTACTGATATCGAATTGGCTATGGACACAATTACATTTATACATTTTTGTTCCAGGTTAAGTCAAGATATTGTAACGAGGCTAAAAGGATTCGCGCACTTCTGTCAAAGTGACAGTTGTTTGAAGTTGGACAACACTACCGAAGGATTGCGAATCACCTCCAGCTTTCGAGTGACGTTTGCAACTTTTCAGCAAAATCTGGAATGTATGAATACTTGCTGGTAAAGTCTGGAAAACGCGAGAAACTTTCGAAATTTCGATAAGAGTTTATTTTCCATACGCGTTGACAGGCAATAACAGAAGCGAAGGTAGCCGCGGGCAGCGGGACAGTCCGGCGAAGCGAGCGGTAGCGGCAAGAAGCAGTGATGCCAAGCGAGCGGAGATTCGACAGCGATACTAGAAAGTTCTTACGTAGCGAGATAAATCGAAGAGAATAGTAATAAGTGTGGGAATTGATGGAATATTCTAGTGAACAGTGAATAAAGTGTTAAAGCGAATATAAAGTGTCTATTTACGAGTGATAAATTGCGAAACAGTTTAATTTAAGGAATAGCTTACATTTAATAGCGATAAGTGACCTTGCACGTTAGTTTAATTAATTGATCGGTATTCACTAAATCCGTTATCATATTACAGCGTTTTACTAATTCCTCCCGCAGCCACGACACGTGACAATATTTAAAAGTCGACAAAATACAAGACGTGTGACTCTGTGTTGTACATATCATTATGCAGTTGGATGATCTACTTAGTAATAAGCATCTATACTTAGATAATAATGACTGTAGAATATGAAAAAGAGTTAAAAACTAAGAAATGGTGACGAACATAACATTTTTTCACAAGTCAAATGCACGAATAACTGATTGTATACCGGAACAAATCTCATTCGTCAAAGAATCAGTTGTGGCTGGTTGAAAAACCGCCATTTATTAATTCGCTAAAGTTTTATCAATAGACAAGTAGGTATTCAATTAAGATTAATTATAGATTCGAAGCTATTTATATGAGAAACGTGTATGGAAGTCTCTTATACGATGACCCAGGGCTTACAATATGTACGATTGTTTGATAATGGCCTGACAAGCCAAAACAGTTGTCACATTTAAAATAACACTTGACTTGCGGAACTCAATAATAATATTTATTAAAATTTAATTTAATTTAAAATTTATTAAAAAAAATACGGAGTTTTACAAATTAAACACAAAAACCATAAATAGATCTGTATGAGCTGGTTTAATATCTCTATACTCGTACAATACAATGTTCACTTCAACTTAATTAAATAATAATCCAGTAATTGTGTTCTCAGAGTATACACATGTAGTCTTTCATAAAACTATTCGTGATATCCAACTAAGCCACCTAAGGGTGATAAAGAGGATAGCGTGTCACATTTTTCAACAAAATTAAGGGTACCACCCTCTTTCCCACCCATGCTACCGTAATAAATATTTTATTTTGTGATTTTTTAGTATCATTTCTATATTCAAAAATTCACACTTAACCAGTTCTTAAGGAAAACCATTATTAAGTCATATCTCATCATATCATCGTCATCAACCGTTTGCTGTGCAATACTGCGTAAAGGCCTCCCCTAGTTCTAGAATTTCCGAAGAGTTTAATAATTCATCAGTTCAGTGGGATTTGGAACAGCCTGTCGGCGTCTTTATTCCTCTTGGGTACGTAGGATTCATGGGATGACTGCATTTATCCAACGAAAGTCTGTTTATCCATGGATGTAGCTTGCACTTTCATTTTCTCAGCGCATTCAATGACACCGACTACTCTCATCTCTTTTCCTATCTGCTTGTTTCTTTCCTTGCTTCTTCGTGTCGAACTCTCTTTTTTTGAAAGTCCATGTTTTCAGTTATACAAATACTGAAGTATACTTTGATTGAATATTTGGTAATTGATTGGTAGTTTAAAAATGCATTAGAAGATAATTTATAAAAATTAGCTTCATTCTGCAAACAATTTCTTCGCCTATGCCTCCTATTATGGAAATTCTTTGTCCTTGGTAAACATAAATATCATATAATAGCGATTCACAATCTTGTTTCTCGATTATTTTTAAATCTCCAAGGTTCCTATAAATATATCAATGTTATATAAGAATTCCATATCGCAGCTTCGCAATCTTTAATTCACCTTCTGTTCGTGTATATATGAAGTTATCTTCGTAAATAAGGCTCTATGTTCTCTTTTCTCTGGTTGTGCGGAGTTCCTGTGCTCCATTTCTTTGCCCCGCACAAGCAGTGTGATAAATCAGGACCCAACATCTAAGGATCGATTATATTTAGAATGTATTGCCTTGAAAAGGCGCGTGGTATCCGAGACCTGGGACATTATTTAGCCCGATAAGCGCTCTGTAAGCTGTGGGCCTAACGCGATACCAACTTTGTGATTTATTAAAAGAACTTCACTTGAGCATAGTAAATAGTACCTTTTATTGAAGACTATTAAAAAAATCATACCAATAATTTAGGTCAGCATTTTGTTGTAGAGTTTCGAAATACTTCAAGATAATTGTGTTTTTTTTTTTGTCATTCAGAATAATGTAAAAACTACAATACAAACTGTAATCTGCGTCGTTCTGATAAACAGTTTTTTTGTGCCTAGCAGTTAAAACAACAAAATAATCTTGTTAAAGTGTCCGGAATTTTCAACTTGATCGTTTAATTAAAGAGTTAGGGTTATTATTACGGTGGTTAGACATATTTAACTGTAAATGGTAACGGATATTTTATACGAACCACATGTTTTTCCGAGAAACGATCCTCGACGTTTCGTTGAAGTCGTATTCAACGCCATCAGAACGACCTGTACCCGCGGAGGTATAGGGTGGACTGATTAATGTTTCCGAGGGCGTAAATTATATGCATTTTGTTGTTGAATGCTCCCCTCCACAACAAAGTTTATACAATTTACGCCCTCGGAACCAGACACCCCGTTTCCTCTCGATCTCGCCCTCAATTATCAAATACAAAAGGTCCTATTTTTCCTCTAAGCATAATCATTTACATTAATTGGTGAAATTTAGTTGCATGGTTTCAACACCGAAAAATAGGCTGCGGATGATACAAACAGTTGAATGTGGCCATGAAAACAGTCGGAAATTGGCGTGAAAAACGCTTTTATTCAGAGACACCGATACAACAAAATGAACTTGTCTGGTGCAAAAATGCACACGGAGAGCGTCGTTCCATTTACGGTGGCAGTTGATGTGCACAATGGTACAGTTTTAAGGAAAACGAGTCTGCTCTGTGAAGAGCGGCGCCTGGCCGAGAGATTAGTATTCCAAGGCCGGCCGAGGTTTGGCAGTTTCTCAATAACACCCGATTACAGCCGGCGCGGAACGTGACGTCGCGCCTCCCGTGCAGGTGAGAGGCTGGGGGCCTGGACCCGACAGGGAGCGGGCGCGACAGAATGTATTATACATTCAGTGGAAATCTTTTAACATGAAAAAACGGTTAGCACCAAGAAATGTTCTGGCCCCAATAAAACACGTGATTTTTGAAATCGGGAAGTATTTTCACGTCATGAAGTCACCACTCGGCAATCAGAAGATAAGGTGACGGTTTTCTGAGAGATGTTTAACGAATGGAAAAACTTCTTGTATGACGACATCACTTCTTTTGAAAATGCCGTTACGAAAATTGCATATGCGCCGGGCGCATTGTTCATTATCTATTGAGTTGCCATCAAATTCATTATTTTTTATTATGATGGTGATTGAACTTGTACTTTTTATATAGTTAAGGTTATTATTACGGTCGTTGGATATATTTAAGTGTTAAATACAACGGATATTTTATACGAATCGTATATTTTACTGAGAAGTAAATCTCGACGTTTCGCTAAAGTCTTATTCAGCGTTATTAGGAGAGCGTCCTATAACGGCAGAGGTGTAGAACGAACAATTCGGCCTACACCTCCGCCGTACGTATTTGCTTCTCGTAAAATTTCGTCGAGATTTGCTTCTCAGTAAAATATATGGTTCGTTTTTTTTTATTTAAAAAAAAAATAGAAATGTGAACACGAAATACCTGTCACATCAATATTCTTACTATTTTCAAACTAAGCTAAACGCTTGTGCTATGAAAATAGGACTAACTTGCTAGTCTGGAGTGAGGTTCGAATCCGCAACCTTTGGATCACGAGGCCAGTGACCTAACCACAAGACCAACAAGATACTCTTTTTTTTTTTAAAATATTCGTTTTATTAAAAACTTAAATATGTACTTTTTGTTTTATTTTCTCTTTTTTAGGTTTTTTATCCGTTGATACAGAACTGTCATTGATGGAAATTCTAGCATTGAATACCTTTAATTTAAAATAACTGGATAGATTGCGCAAGAGCATTCTGTCCACCTATGTTCCCACGCAAGATACGCAACATAAAATCTGTTATTTTTCTTGGTGGTACATAAGTGCACGCACCCATATTTACTTTCATTTAACACGAAACAAATTACACTTAACATGAAAAGATTGCGCCCTCCAATAACATTGTTATATATTGGCTGCCGATTCCCCAAATTGTTTAAATTTATGACTCAATAAAAGGAAAACCTTTCGGCGAACTGCTTACTGTTAATGACTTTATATTACAGTTATATTGTTTGACTGTGTATCATATTAAACAATTACCATTGTAAATAGAACGTCAAAGTTTTAGATTTGCGAAATATGTTTTAGGTATAAGCGGTATACTATATAGCTATCTGAATCAATGCAAAATGTACTACACTCAATCTATTCATTGTCATCAAATATATCAGCTATGATGATGGATTCCAAGACGTTTCCCAAAGATATAGAATAATAGCCCAGATTACAGATCTATACAGAAAAATGACAAACATCGTACATATTTCTTTCGACAAACATCGTACATATTATACAAATATAAATATAAACGGTCTGTACCCGACATTGCCCGGGTAAGAATTTAAAAAAAAATGTGGTGGGGAGGTACCATTGGGCAAAAATTTAGGTCAGATCTGTCAAACGATACAAATTTGTCTAGAAAATATATCAGAGGGAGGTGGTAGGATAAAGGAGGAGGGGGAAATGTGACCAATGTTTTCCGTCGAGTTCTGAAGAAAAAGTGTGCAAAATTTGGGTCAGATTTCTCAAACGGTGTAGACTTTTATAGAGAATATATCAGTGGAGAGAGTGGGGGAAATGTGGCCAATAAGTATATAAAATTTAGATCAGATCTGTTGAACGTTACAGATTTGTATAGAAAATTTACTAGCAGGTGACGGTGGGGTAAAGGGCGTGGGGAGAGAAATTTCTCCTATATTACCCGCTGAGTCCTAAAGAATAAGTATGCAAAATTTGTATCAGATTTATATAGAAAGTATATCAGGATTAGGGGGAGGGGTAAAAGAGGAGGTGGGAAATGTCACCAATGTTACCCATCGGATCTTAACGGTGTAGATTTGTAAAGAAAACAGACAGAAGACATTGAGTTTTATGGTTATAGATTTATATACTGTTTGCCCATCGAATGTTGACTTTCATTCAAATGTAAATATTAGATGTATGTACTTTTGGAGAACAATGAGTACCTTAGGAATTTCTTAATGTCTAAAAAAACCTTGTCTCCGCTGGACTTTGGAATGCTTATAAATTAAAATAAAGGCAGCCGTGAAAAACATGACTAGCGCTTTATTTATAAATTTGAATCACATTAGATCTGAATGATCGAGCAAGAAAGATAAGTTAAAATAACGTGCCCTTGGAACAAAATTGTATCATTTGGAATTTGCTTATGGGCTTCAGAGTTTTGAATATTCTTTTTAGATTCCTACGACGCAGTGTGATTCATCGACCACAAGGTGAAATTTTTACAAGACGTCTAAGTTAATTAGTAAGGTAATTTATACAGCGACATAACTGTTTCGAAAAAGTTTTGTGGTGTACTTTATACAAATTTATTGCTAATAAAGACGTATCTATAGGTTGGGACAGTGAATGGCTTTGATCTAGCGGCACGGTCCGGCTTCTTAGTAGAAAAAAATGTCAACCTGGAGATGATTGAGTAGGACTGATATGGAAGCTTTTGCTCTTAGAACAGTCCTGGATAAGCGGTGGGTACCATTCACTGTACTTTATACAAGTGGTTTATAATGACCATCTTTAGAAGCGTAGAAATAATAATAATAATAAAAAAATGTAGAAAACACTAATTGACATTTCTTCTCTAATGCTTTATCTCTACCGTCTATTTTCACATTAATAATAAAAAAAACTCTTTCTTCTACTCCAATCCAGAATCCTCTACAGTAGGTTCTTAACCTTTTTGAAGTCAGAGAGCACTTTTGATCTCAAAAAATTTGCAAAACACCAAAATTAAAGAGTTTATCATCTATGTTCTCCTTGCAAACGCAAGTGCTGACATCTGGCCATATTTTGTGCAACTCAATCGTATACTCGTAAAACGTGAGGTTTGAATAATCCAGCATTAAATTTAATCCACAAATAGATGAGCTAACATTAAATAGATGAGCTAACATTAAATTTCGTTGAGCACTAGCAACAGGCTCGCGAAACACTGGTTAAGAACCACTGCTCTACAGCACATATAATTCGTATTAGTTAATAATGACACCGGATGATAAACAAGGACTACTCCTCTTGAGACTATAGCGGAGATAAAATAACTTTGTAACAGTTAAAATAATCATGCACATAAAATCAATTGAATATTGGATATTAATAAAGCACTAAGTGTCGAAAATAATATTTTACGATAAGTGTACAGATTAGTACTATGTATCTTCGCCAATACATTAAAAATACTGCACTGAAGTCCTATCTGTATTAATTTCCTAGTTATATGGAAAAGCACAGCGCACAAATATTAAGCGCCATGTCATTTTCTTATAAATAAAGTATGAAACGACATGAGTATTTTATACGGCGGCCCTCGCAGCCCAGTGGATATGACTCTGGCTTATCTCACCGAGGGTTCCGGGTTCGATTCCCGGTGAGGTCACTATTAATATCTGAGTGATTTACTCAAGCCTGGGTGTTTGTGATGTTTTTCGCTTCTGAAATTGGGCTTATTGGCCCGTTGAAGCATAAGATAAAATATATAAAATATGATTTTTAGTATTAAAATTGCTAAACAAATGCGAGGTAGCGGCGTTTAGTAGTATTGAAAACATTAATGAAAAAGTGTGTAAAATAGCACATGAAGAGCAGAAAAGAGTACAATATTTTATTTTAACCTTGTATCTTAAAATAAAAATTCTGGCTTCTGTGTACAGTTTTCTGGGATATTCTGCCGTGTATATGTGACCTCTCTGGCCAACGTTTCGGATCCCATTGCAGGGTCCATCATCAGGGCTGATGTGTGAACCTGATGATGGACCCTGCAATGGGATCCGAAACGTTGGCCAGAGAGGTCACATGTACACGGCAGAATATCCCAGAAAACTATACACAGAAGATTCTGAACGGCCGTGAAAATCTAACGACATTTTTAAAAATTCCAGCACTTAGCGCTTTATTACTTTCAAGTATTTAATTAATGTTTATATGATTACATTGTTCAAAACCGATATTTTACAGTTATTTGGTAAGCTGTTAGTGAGAAATTATTATGAACAAATAATGAAATAAAACAATGAACTTTATTTTTTTCCACTTATATTTGAGCACTTGTTTTTCACTACATGTTTCGGAAACGTCCGTTTCCTTCATCAGGTGAATTATGACTGAGGTATGTGGGAGTGGTTGTCTGGTGTGTGGGTTGTGGATTCGGTAGAAGTGGAGGGGGTATCTAGGTTGTGGGAGATCGGGAACATTGTAAGAAGGGGTGATGTGAAGGGTTGTTTTGATTATTGATTATGTTATTTGTTGTGTTTAGGTTTTTATGAATTTCAAGAGTTTCTAAATTATTTTGTTGTAGGCCGTATGTCTGTTTATGTAGGATGTGTATTTTTGTATTGCTGAAAGTGTGGTTATTTTCTATAATATGATTGGCGTATTCTGAAGAATTATGATTTGTGAGGCACCTTTTATGTTCTTTAAATTTTGTTTCTATTGATCTGCCTATCCAACCTATATACGTCATCTCACAATCCCCACATTCTAGTTTATAAACCCCACTACAGTGTAATTTGTTAGGATTTTTCGATTTATTATTTTTTAATTGTTTTTCGATTGTATTGTCAGTGTAGAAAGTTGGTTTTATATTATTTGGTAGTTTTCTGGTAATATCGTATGATATTGTATTAATATAAAGTATTTTTCGCCAATTATTGTGCGTGTCTTTGGTAAAAGAGTTGTATACGTATTTTTTTATTGTGTTTGTTTGAAATAAAATTGATTCGAAAAGGCCAAAGACCTGTGTCGGCGAGCGCTCGTTGAGTGGACACAATGGATATTTGATCGTTTAGCGCCACTGGGTCAAGGATTCTCTCAGCACAACTAAAAACGGCTTCTACACCTTCAATTCACGGTCGCGGGCGCACAAACCGGAGAAACGTGCTGGTATATAGATCAATTGGTGCGATGAAGCAGGTAAACGGTGCTTAAAACTGTATTCTTTTTTTTTTTAATGAAGCATGAAGTATTGAAGTAGACATTACAACAATGAGCTCAATACTCTATTTAAGGAGCCAAACGTCACACAATTTATAATACTGGGAAGACTTCGGTGGCTGAGTCATGTGGAGAGAATGTCCGAGCATCAAGCACCAAAGTCCCTGCTGAACTCAAGGCCAATAGGGCGAAGGAGCTTAGGAAGGCCAAAATTAAGATGGAGTGACAACGTCCTCAAAGATATCTCTGCCTTAGAGCTTCGAAACTGAAGAGAGCTGGCATTTGACCGAAATGAGTGGAGGAAAATTATTGAGAAGGCCAAGACCCACCAAGGGTTGTAGTGCCAAGAATGATGATGATGATGAAGTATTGAATATAAATGTATTTATCTTAAGGGGGAATACCTACCTACGAGGAGCGAAAAAAGGCAATTTTTGTTATTTTTTTTTAGATAACCTATATAAATTATGGTATTGGTGTCATTTCTACATGAATGAACATACTTTTAAGAATACGTTAAATTTTTTTTATTAAAAAATATTCAACTTTGGTGGAAATTTAGGTTCTGTCGACTGCCGAAAAAAAAAGGTCCTCCGTGGTGACCACTCATTTTCATCTGTAATCATCAGAATAAAAAACAACATAAAGACTGTCAAAACTGACACTATAATTTTGTGTTTGAGGTAAAAGGGTTTTGTAAAATATAGATTTTTGACAAAATGGCGGGCGTTTGAATTTGAAATTGCGTTTTTCAGGGAAAAATTCAGGTTTATTACGCTGATAAAAAAACTAAATCACTAAAAAAAATTCTTACGACAAAGACTAGATAATTATGTATTGAATAACCACTAGAAATTTCAAGTTGATTCAATGGTTGCCGCGATATTTTGGTCACCGATTTTCAAAACATGGTTTCGAGTAAACCGCCTTTGAAAATTGAGCAATAAATAAATCGCGAAATTTTTCAACTTACATAAATCATAGATTACAGGTCCATAGTATAAGTCAGGTGTTGCGAAGCCTTTTGGGTCCGCGTGCCAAAAATCTTCAAATATTTTTCTCGATTGTGTGGCGTGCCAACCAGTAAAAAAATTAACAAAATAGAAAAAATGTTTTTTTTCTGAATTTTATTAACAAAGATTAAAAATTACAACATAGTTTCTTAAAAATAAAGTCATAATCAATAAACATACACATTAGTTATTTATCAGTGAGATTTTTTCTGTTGTACATTCGATGACAAATTCTTAATATCTGGTTCATATTTCGTCACTTTTAGTAATACACAGGACCAACTGGATTCATCAGTCATTCTTTTTCTTGAATAACATTTTATGAAATTCATTTCTGAAAATAATGACTCCCAAGCAATGTAGAAGAGAAAATTGATAATATTTCTCTCGCTAGTTTCTTTAAATCGCCAAAGATTACTGGAATGGCGTTCCAATGTCTCATTATTTATTCTTCTGCATATTTATCAATTATGTTAGTTAATCGATCGCTTTCAATTATTTCCAAATTCAATTATTTAAAAATTTAAAAAAATATTTACGAACTTCGGAATCGTTGGCGTGCCTTCCAAATTCTCAAAAGTGCCACCTCTGACACGCGTGCCCTTGGTTCGCCACACCTGGTATATTGGTATACTGATCAATTAAATAAATTAAGGTAGAAGCTGTATTGTAATCTGGTGTTCCGGGAGAACAAAGTGAATAACATTTGATGGGCCCACATAAAGAATGATGGTGATGAGACAGGGGTTCTGACTAAAGTGCCAGCTGATGGTGGCTTTCCATACTCATGTACTCATGTACTCATGTACTCATGTACTCGTGTACTCGTGTGGCCACGTGGCGCGGGGGAATGAGCGGGGCCGGCGCACGCCACTGCTCATAGCGGCTCGGCATTGCACAAAGGGCAATCAGCTCTTGCTAATTGTGCTATGGCTATTGTTGAGATAGCACACAGATTTGAAATTGGAGTGGATCGATTTTTTGGATTGAATTGAAAATTATTCTAGTCCCAAACGCACATTGTCCACCAATGGGTAGTACATACATATGGATGATGGACTGCGGTAGTGAGTTAACTCTCAAAAATGGAAAAAAGATACAGTCATATATTTATTTGTAAAAATCTTTTGAGCCTCTTTTATCGTCCATTCATTTTTTTAGAAATACCAGCTAACAAACCTTATTAATTAGGCTTTTAATATTAGGTAATGAGCATGCACAATTAGCAGACATCAATGACCATTCTGCCATTAATATTTATGTACCTATAGTTGGTAATATATCAAACTCCAACGCATACACATGGCGACGTAACATATTTATTATTTTATTTTATTTTTTATTTTTCATTTATTGGTTTTCTTACAGCCATATAATTAATAAATCTTGAAAAAAACAATTATTGATGTACAGAGACTTGGGCTAATTACAAGAAAACACATATATACAAGAATATTATACTAGGATCGATAAAAAAATATGAAAAAACAATATGTCAAATAGTGAGTTTGTGTGAGTGTGTGTATTTGTGTGTTTATATGTGTCCGTGCGTGTATGCTTTATACATATGTATGTGTGTTTGTGTTATTATACCTAATTGTTCAAAAATCGATGCATGCAGTGTACAAAATTTCCATGGCCAGTTTCAAAAAGTTATGAAACCGTGTGAAAAGCATTAGGCAGTTGATTAACTGCTAGTAACGAATAATTTGTCTGTAATATATAAATAACGTTTCATATAGATAATTGGGAATGAGCGAGAACTGGACGTTTTTGGAAGGAAAATTTTGAAGCGTATCTTCGATTCTAGAAAATGAACTTTGGCGCAGACGTTCAACAATGAGTCACAAAATTTATAAAACTAGGAAAACTTTGGTGGCTGGGTAGAGAATGTTCGAGCATCTAGCACCAAAGTCCCTGCTGAACTCTAAAGCCAATAGGGCGAAGGAGCTTTGCAAAGCCAAAATTAAGATGGAGTGACAACGTCCTCAAAGACATCTCTGCCTTGGAACTTCGGAGCTGGAGAGAGCTGGCACTAAGCCGAGATGAGTGGAGGAAGACTCTTGAGGGGGCCAAGACCCACCAGGGGTTGTAGAGCCAAGATTGATGATGACGATGATGATGATAGATCTTCATTTACCGTCGATATGCGTGGCGTTAGTATTTTATCTTCAAGAACCCTTGATAACCATTCAAAAAAATTATTCCACTCTCAAACCAAGTCATTTCTCTCTAAACCAAGATAAATCTATGTTATACTCCGCATAGAAAGCCCCAAAAGAGCCCTTAAATGTGCCCTAGGAACATTTCCTATAGACAGATATACGGATATTCTAAATTATATCAAATCATAGTGAGATACAAAATCGTTCCTTGATGATCAAAATCTTGATCATCAAGGTCTTGAAATCAAAGTTAAAACCTTACTATAAATGTATATTATTACTACCTTGGAACCTTTCTATTGCCGATAGAATGCCTAATGGTAAAAGTCTTGTCCATTTTCAGCGATCTTAGCTTTAAATTTAATTTAATAATAAGTCTATTATAAAAGACATAATTTATATTGAAGATATATGTTCACAATGTCTTCATTAGCTATTTTTAGTACTAAACGTAATTTAAATGCAGAAATTTCTTCAAATTGTACCGATAACTGCAAAATTGCAAGCCGTTTATTTATTTAATAAGGCTTCGCTCGAGTTCAGGAACGTTTAAAATGCAAATAAAACATATAAATAACGGGACAGAGATAATCAATAGTTAATTAAAAATGTAAAGCGTGCGCCATTCACAGAGTAAATCTGGCTACAACTCGCATTCTGGTTGCAACTGGATACGATAATTCCTAGTAGGTACATATGTCATTGGAAAAATGCAAAACAAATAAATGCTTCACAAATGAACTGAACTGAATCCGACATTTGAACCCGAACTGTATTATTTAAATGTAATTTCGGATATTTTATACGCACCGTATGTATTACCGAGAAGGAATCTCGACGTTTCGTTGGATACTTATCAAACGAAACGACCAACGTCATCAGGAGGACGACCTTTAGTGCTTGTTCAGACACAGCGGGAACCGTGCCGTTTCAGAATCGCATGAGATCCGTGCGGGTCTCATTTACCTAGGTTTGTATGTGATCGTTCAGACACAACCGTGCGGTTAGTCAACCGCTGCGGTGCCCGCAACCCAACCGCTAGAAAATAGACCCGTACGGCGCCCGCACGATCCTATTACTATGGGGCCTTACGAGAGCGTTCAGTCGCGTTGCGGGCACCGCACGGTTCCATGTCACAACAGGAGCACGCGTGGATTATATTCTCTTTTCTATGGTTATGGATCGCTTTGAAACTGAATTTTTTATTGATGAAGTGGAGAAAAGACCTGTCATATGGGATACTCAAATATGCCAAGAACCAAGCTTGGCAGGAGTTGGTAGAGATATTTGGAAATGGTGGAAAAAAAGAGTATTTTAGAGAAGTAGGTATTTATTCACCAAAAATGAACTGACAGAATGATATTTATGTGTGTTGCCATGGAACACGGCCGTCGTTAACAAAGTAATGAGCGAATATATCTCTGATATTCAAAGATGGAGAACGGCACCAGAACTGTCAAACTGACGTTTATTTTCGCGCGCACAAATCGCTTATTAACCGCGGCTGTGTGAACAGATGACACAAATCGCGTGTTTTGAAACGCGATTCTGAAACTGAACGGTTCCCGCTGTGTCTGAACAAGCGCTTACCCGCGGAGGTGGAGGTCGGACTGATTAGGTGCTGCTTTCTAGGGCGTAAATTGTATGCACATTGTTGTGGAGTGTTCTCTTCTTCTACAATAGAGGTCGCCAGTGTGCAATATGTACTAGTTACGTCGGCGGATTTTACTGCGATTTCTCTCAAGGGTTGAATCAGTGTTTTTAGAACAGGGCGCCAAATACTTGATAGTTTGTAACTATCATCTCTATTGAAATTGGGATGTTTGTATATTTCAATGGACTCCCTCACTAATCTGAGTATAAGATATGGTTCTGTTGATAACTGTATTGCCGACTGGGCTTACTTTTGAGAGAAATTATGCTCTGCATTCAATAACTTTATTCATTATTTTATTCATAATTAATTTTTATTTCCATAATTATTAGTCATTGACGAATTCTTAAATACATTGTTACGACCCGTGTCCCGAAGAAAAAAATTCACGAGTTGCTGAGATCAAGGATCTCGGTATTGTCTTTGATGCCAGACTGACTTTCTCTAGTCACATAAACCAACTAGTTACAACATGTCGTAAGCTTTTAGACTTCGTGTCACACATATCAAAAGGATTTTCGAATGAGAAATGCATCGAGCAAATGTACAATTTCATTATTCGTTCAAAATTGGAATATGAAATGGCAGTTTGGAGCCGCACCAAAGGAAATACATCGACATGATTGAGGAGATTCAAAATAAATTTTTGCGTTACTTATACATTCGCAGAACAGGAGAATATCCTAAATTCACAAACCATGAAGTACTGCTGAAGGAATGTGACTACCGCAGCCTCGAGTCGCGCAGACAGGAGGGCCTAGTCATGTTGGGGGTTAAAATTTTGAGAAATATAATTGATGCCCCGAACTTGCTAGAGAATTATGCCCTGTTTTTACCAAATAATCATTTGCGAAATAGAGGTGACGCGCTATTTCATGTCAAAGAAAAAGCATACCATAACGTATGCGTAGTGTGCAACCCCTAAATTAATTAAGCGATCATGTCGATGTATTTAATGATAGCATTGAAAGCATCAAGCAGAGGATTGCCTCCATATAGATACTCACTCCAAATTAGAACTTGCATAGTAAATGGAGCCATCTGTTATGCAATAAAAAAAATATACGTGTTGAGATCGTGTTCTGGAGATAGATTCAAAGTCCAGTTAGAACGAGACAAAAATTGAAACTCATATAAACGACGATAATCCTACCGTGAATTGTGTGCACAAGAGTCATAAATAAATAAATAAATATACCTACTGTGTATTCTGAGAGGTTAGACAGACAGAATGATTTAACTTAAAAGCAATAATTACGTCATGGAAAGAGATTCCACTTTGACATATAGAAACATTGAGACGTGGTGTGTAAAATCGAGTAGGTATTCAAAGTATCTTATAGGATAAAATCCTTATCTCACGAACAGTCTCGATTCGAGAATCTCATCCATGAACGCGAGCCATTAAAGCCACTCACTAAAAAGTGTGTGTATAGGATCTTATTAGGCATGAATATTCTTTAAATATTAAATTTCAAGTATCCATTGTAAGGATATTCAGTCTACTCCATGAAAGGAAATTCTGTATACTTCATGTAATAATAGCTTAAAGTGGTCGCTAGCTATGACTTCTTACATTCACATCAAGAATTCAAAGACTTGTTCCATTTTTTTTACCAACTGTATGTTTGCAGGCTGGCTACAAGATAAATCATTTATTGGAGAATTGTAAAATAAAATTATTCATCACTTTTTTATTAAAAACGGATATTTTATGTTATATTACCTGATCAAATATTAACTTATTTCTACAAATATTACACATTGATAAGATACATTATTTAAAAATAAAAAATATTATATATAACTGCTGGAGAGTGCTATGTAAAGCGACACCATGACCAGTGTTTCCAAAAAACCTATATTTTACCGTTAAAATTATAATTAAAAAAACGCGAAACTGAATTCATCGTCACACCATTTCCTTGCAGGATCAGGCTGAGAGGATAAAATGCCACAATCCGCTGTCCTGACACATAAATACAGCCTCATTCGCCCTATTACGAACGCTCGTCGACTGTTGAGGCATCAAACTCGCTCACGATCACGCTCGATAGACGATTTATCTGACGACGCCAGGTCTTTCGCGGAAGCCCTCTGCTCCTGTCATATTAAACACAAGCTTCTTATCCCATATGCCCAAAAGCTATTAAAAGCCATGCTATAACCTAAATTTGAAAAATACTAATCCTATAAGAACATTTTTATATACTTTCATCTTTTTAAATACTTTTAATTGTTTTATTTTATTAAATATCCTATTCAGATCATTTTTTTTCTTTGTCTATAATAGAATTAACACCATTATTAAATTGTAAACATTTAATTATTACTATTACTTATTTTTAATTGGCAGTAAGATTGATTCACAAATGTTATATAAATAATAAATATTCTTGAACATTATACTACTGGAAGAGCACTGTCTGCTATAATACAGTAAATTACTAGTGTAGCAGGCAGGGCGTCAAATCAATTTAGTGTTTACTTGCTGCCAAGACTCTCACCAATAATGAAAAAAGCTTAATTAATTTTGTAAACATTGTATACATTTGTAATATTGAATAAACATTGAATAAACAAATATATTACCTTCATCACGTTCTTCTTGTCCATACGTTCCACATGACCAAGCCATCTCAGCGACGCTTTATTTATTCTATCGACTACTCTACAAACACTGCAACTGACGCAAATAAATACCGCTCCGGTAATACGATACGACAAACAACAGCGATGACAGACTATATTAGGCGTCTCACTAAATAAAGCGGTTGGAGTCTTGGCTAAATAAAGTGTTATTCGAGACGTGATGATATTACCTTGTATTTATGTTTCCGTTAATGTGTGCACCGCAGTAAGACGACACAGGTTTCTTGCACTTCATAAAGTAGGATGGTGATTTAAATTTTCGGTAATGTAGGAAACTTGCAAGTGGAAGTAGTAATATATTAATGCTCAACTTGGACGAAGTTCAGTTCCAGAACGTACGGGCTGACGGTGGCGGCTTCTCCTAGAAACGGGACTAGAACAATGAGGTGGAGCTCGCATGACCAGAGGCATAACGGATAACTTTTTCTAAAGAGCGAGGAATTGATAAAATTTAGAAACGAGTCATAAAGAAATTATAAAATAAATTAATACGTTCGTAACGGAAATAATGTAGTTCGATACTTAAAAATTTGGGATTATTTCGTGAGAGTAACTGCACGTTATCGAAGGTTTCCGAACGGTTTAAATTATTTTAGAAAGATTTGGAAGCCAGTCGGATACACGAAATTATACCAGAATCTTTGAAAAATCGTCCTTTTAATTTAGTCATATAAAACAAATATTGGGCTGGACATATGGCTCGACAGGAGGATACTAGATGGGCACCCAGAATCCTACAGTGGAGGCCCTGGACAAAAAATAGAAGCGTCGGAAGACCTCCCAAAAGGTGGTCCGATGACATAGTCCAGCAAGCAGGAAGAACCTGGATGCGAATGGGGAGTAACAGAGACGAGTGGAAAAAAATGGAAGAGGCCTACATCCAGCAGTGGAGGGAAAAAGGCTGAGGAAGAAGAAGAAGAAGATTGGATAATAAGATGTGTGAATTTGGAAAAGGAAAAAATGGTGAGCAAAAGTGTACTAAGGGAAAAGTGTTTGATGGTCATTAAGTATACAGGATTGTACATAAATAAAATAAAAAAAATATTAACTGCGTTTTGAATTGAATATGTTACTTTTGATAGTTTAACTTGCAAGAAGTTCATTGAGATGGAAATGTTCTTTCTGTTGTAGTTTAAATAATAGCTAAGTAATTCGGCGTAGAAAAATAAGTAGGTACCTAAAACGTACGTCATTTCATGTGTACCGATACCCGAAGCGAATGACGTCTTCGGAGACCGGCTTTATTTCTGGTTTAGTTTCGCCGTGGGACCCATTTGTTCCGGACCCGCAAACAATTGGACGGTTCGGAGTGAGTATTATTTTCTGGGCTGCGATGCCGAGGACATCTGGAGTGGGTGCTTCACTCCTTGATTATTCTATTTCTGCTCGCTTAGAACCAAGTATCGCCCAACAAGCTTCAAAAGACGCTGCAACCGATTCTTTTATAGTCCAATCCTTAGGGTGTCCTGGGTTTCAGGAATTCTATACCAAGATAATCCAAAGGATTTGCTTGTCTTTACTTTTTTCATGGCGCGTATTTTATTAATAATATACAAAGCGTAGTTTAAGGTCATACCTATTTATAAGTTACCGCTAGGGCCTCTGAGATTATGGTGCGCACTAGATGTTTCTTCTGTAAATTTTATTGAACAAGTTTACTTTCGTAAACATGTAGTATCAAAAATACGATTGAATCGAGACTATAATTTTTATACTGAATAAATTTTAACTGTGCCTGACTCATATTGTTAGCTTTATAAATGTACAATACCCGGGGGAAATAAAATGCAGTAATAAATATATGTTTTTTTTACAAGGAAGTGATAAACATTTTTTATTTTCATAAAGATTTGTTGAGGTTCATATTATAAAATTTTTGAAAAAAAAACATAAAATGGCCGCGTTTTGTCTATTTCCGTAGAACTCATCTTTGATTGACACGCAACTTTCTCCGATGCACGTATGTGTTCGAGAAATTTTTAATTATTTAGAAATTAAATATCTACGGTAGAGTAAACACACATGTGTGTAGACACATATGTGTAGACACACATCAGCCCTGATGATATTTTCGCAAGGTTTTTATCATTTTATTTGACTTGTATTAAAGCGAATAAATTTTTCATAATCGATATTAGTTACTGTAATGATAATTTAACATCTTCTGGTTTGTACCTTCTAGGGTATTATGCCTTGTTTTAACGACACGGTTTTGCAAGCCAATGCTTAACCACAACACCATCACTCACAATAACACATCAGCCCTGATGATAGACCCTGCAATGGGATCCGAAACGTCGGCTAGAATGGTCGTAATAACACGGCATAATACCCCAAAAGACAAAAATCAGAAGAAAAATAAGATTCTCGTTATTAATCTTTGAAATAGGTTTAAAACTTTTTGTTTTCGCTCTCCTGTAAATCGTATCGAGATAATTTAAAAAGTAAAGCACAATTTATGTCCACTCTTTTATTGGACCGTTTCAATGGAGTTGTTGGTAATATTGCAGCACTCTCATCGCACAATGGTGGTGCTGACCGAACACGGAACAGCGACATAATGAAGTTGTGGAAGAAATGATTGCACACCGCAATGTGGAAACACAACAATGAAAGTTCAACGAATCTCAACGATGAACATATTATCATATTCAATTGTTTTCATCGCAATTATTAACAAATTAGTTTCACAAACGTCATCGTTTGTATTTTTAACGGTCGGTAACCGCTGCTGAATAACTTTTCATTTAGCAGCAGTCGTTTTTGACTCGTGGCAACGGTAAAAATGATCTAACAAATTTTCGTTTTAAAAAATTAATAATTAAATGTTTTTTTTTTACGTTGAATGCTAGAAAATTGTTGTCTGGCCACAATTTTTGGTATATTGATATTCTCGTTTGCTGATTCGTGAACTTTTGCCCATGAAGGATAATTTGCGGACAATGCGGTCTCGTCTGCGTGGAATACTAATTCACCGTTGATTTTGCTGAGATGTGTCCTTTAAGTGAGTGAGGAATGGTAGAGTTCTAGGGACCGTACCCTGGGGGAATCCAAATTCACCTATGGTGGATTACTTGGAGATTCATTTCATCTGACTATCTGAGGTATATTCGGTGAGTGGCTTCTTACCCGTTTGGGGCCGTTTGGTCAGTCCCGTTTTCTTTTGGTTCTGATACGGGTTGTTTGTATGGAGATACCGTTGAGTACTTCCCACCAATCGATGAAGATACCTGTATAATTATTTGATTTGTCCAATTTATTTTGCAAGATGGTGAATGTTTTGCGGTTGCGCCCTGTGTGCATATTCCCCCAGTGAACCCGAATTGGTTCTCATTTATTATAGAATTGACTTTGCAATTGAGTTCTTGATTGCTAATTATTTATATTATTGTTTATTTAACTGCTTATTCTATATACTGTATTATTAACTAAGATTTCATGTATTAGATTTTCTTTTCTTTCCTTCCAATTGTTATATAATTAGTTTACACTACCTATACCTATGATTGTAAATGGTTATCCCTCACCACACACAAGAATATAATTCTTTTTGGTGAGGTATACACACACAAAAAATATCGATTTGTAAACATTTATGAATGATTGTAGAAAAAAATATTATATATATATTATTAATTAAATAAATAAAAAAATAAAAAAAATAGTGTAATTTTGGATTTTTCGAAATTTGAACGATTCATATATTGTTTAATTTTCGAGCCCGACGCGTGGGGTAGGCGCGAAACCTGTTTCAATGGGAAAGGGAGTGTAATAAAAACTCGCCTTATAAGGGAATTATCGATCACTCTTGAGCAATTGATAATGCTCGTATAAAGCGTAGTAACATATCATCGATAGCAATATCACGACGGTATTTCTGTTAATTGGAAACGGTTCTCCCACTCGAGGGTTACGGCGGAATATATGTCACTTTAGTCACGTTGCCGCTAGGTTGATTTGAATAAATAATTAACCTTGCGCGAGCTTCAATGGAAACAACTGCCGGGTGTTTTGATTTGGAGTAATTTCTCGATAACGAGTGCTTAGCGGGTTGTGTGATGCAAATGGCCGGGCATAATGAATAGGCCGGTGGACATTAAGCCCGGAGACACAGAGTCCCGGCAGCTGTTTATATTTGAGCGGCGAGGCTTCCTATTGACTTATCTCCGCCATTGTGCCGCTCTTCTGACACTCCGCCTAGACGGCCGCACAGACGACAGACTCCTGGTGTTGCAATGTACAAATCTTTTCGTTAATATTATATATATTTTTTTTGTTAAGGGAGAGTAGGTGTAGAAGTCTTTTTGGGTGCACATAGGACTAACGACCTATCGTACGGTTGGCTTAAGTGATCACTTTACACATATGTGACGTTCGCATTTCCACCCATGATAGAATATCATGTCTATTAATTTTTGGAAGCTGTATATATTTCAATTAAATCACAAAGCTTTTTCCTTCCCCTTGAATGACCACAGAGTCGCTAATTGAGATATCTATACATATTTGATTTCGGAGTTTTTCTAGCTATATACTTTATCTTGTCTAATGGAAATGGCGAACGTTACATATGTGTAAAGTGATCACTTAAGCCAACCGTACGATAGGTCGTAAGTCCTATGTACACCCAAAAAGACTTCTATACCTACTCTCTATAAATAAAAAAAATATACAGTTTCGTCTCTGTGAGACATCTATAATATACATTAATTGATTATTGATGTCCCTGTGACAACAATCCAGTTCTGTTCTGAAAAATTTGGACATACTCAAAATATTCTGAAATCTTTTCGTATTTAGAATTAATAAACAGTACAAAAAACTATAACGCGGTCAAAATGGCGGCGTTCTATCCGCTCGACCTTTTGGGTGCACTTCTCAGGGGCGAGGGTACAAATGACGAGTAATCTTCAGTGACAAGTTGGGCAAGCTCCTAGAGCAACGATAGACTCCTGGTGTTGCGATGTACGAATCTTTTCGTATTTAGGATTAATTAACAGTAAAAAAAATACTGATTTTAAAGAGTTAAGGTTGTTATTACGGTCGTTAGACATATTTAACTGTAATTGGTTGCGGATATTTTATACGAATCCGAGAAACGATTAAAATATACAAACATCCCAATTTCAATAGAGATGACAGTTACAAACTATCAAGTATTTGGCGCCCTGTTCTTACGACATTGACTCAACCCTTGAGAGACGTAGCAGTGAAGTCCGCCGACGTAACTAGTACATATTGCACACTGGCGACCTCTATTGTAGAAGTGAACTCCACAACAAAGTGCATATAATTTACGCCCTCGAAAGCAGTAATCATTCTGCCCTCTACCTCCGCGGGTAAAGGTCGTCCTCCTGACGACGTTGAATAAGAATTCAACGAAACGTCGAGAATCGTTTCTCGGAAAAACATACGGTTCGTATAAAATATCCGCAACCAGTTATAGTTAAATACTGATTTTATTTATTCGCTTTAAAAAAGCATACATTTTTATGTAAGAAAATCCAATTTTACTACGTTTTGTGGCTTACAAATGACACAGTGTGATTATTTTAGAAACATTTTAAATTGATTTTCATTTTTTATTATTATTAGATTTTATCGCTCAACCATAAAAAAAATCAGAAAAAATACCATTTATGTGGGGCTCATTTGTGGAAAATTTGTGGAAAAAGTATTATTTGTACTGTAGCCCATAGTATATAGAAAGGGATGATGAGATGGTTTCGTAATGTTCAACATATCGAAGGTTGATACGTCAGCTCGGACATCTACCAATAATACATTTGTGACTTTTTGTACCAATACATAGAAAATACTCTTTAAATATACGCAATACACAATCAAAAACTGTGTATTGCGTATATTTAAAGAGTAAAAACTGATGTAAAAGCTGAAAAATACGCTCGATTTGTATATACAGCCAAACTTCAAACAGTTCTCCAGTAAAATAGTTTTTTTTTGTAGATTTCTTAGTTTACATAGGGCCCATTGTAAGGTAAGTGCAGAGCAAGAACTCTCTTATGGTGGAGAAAGTCCAAAAGAAGTTTCTGAGATATCTCTACATGAGAGAGTACAGGCATTATCCTTGGCTTAACCCAACCGAGTTTCTCCAGGGTATGTTTGGCTACAATAGTCTAGAGATTAGAAGGAATGTGTATTTGATTACACATTTTTATCGATTGTTGATCGATAATACTGAAATTATGCGGAGAATTGGTTTGTATATTTGTGATAATTACGTCAGCACAGATTGTTTTACATTCCAATATGCAGGACCAATCTGCCGATGGTTATGCCTGTTGGAAGAGCTACAGCTATGCTGAACAAGATCGCTTTGGACATTGGTCTGTTCCATATCTCGGAGAGAGTTTTCCGAAGCAGGATTCTCCTACACATTTGATATGAATATGTATGTTAATTAAAACGTTTTATAAACTCTTCATTTATAACTTTTTTTTAAAGGTTTTGTTGTTCAATATAATATTTAATACACAATTGTGTTATTCATAGTTCCTCTCCATTTAAGAGCATTACTCTTGTGAACTATGAATTTACATTTAATTACTTACATTTTATTATTTTATATTATATTATATATCTAGGATGAAGTAGTAGAGTGAACGTCTTTGACTTTGAAGGTAATGGTATTTAGTTCAATTCATAGAGATGTTCTTTCAATTTGCACTTCAATTGTTCTGTATCCTTTATCTTTTTCATTTCGATTGGGAGGTTGTTAAAAATTTCATGCCTGAGTATATGAAACCTTGTTGATATTTTTTATATTTAATTTATTTTATTTTATTTATTTTACGACTTGAATGTACTTTTGTTATGTAAATGTTATATACAAAAATAAAATAAAATTGAAATTGAAATTCAAAATTAAAAAGATAACTTGAAGGGAGTGCGTCCGCGAAACACCTAGCATGATCAGACAAACGAAATATCGGAATCTTCTGGGATATTCTGCCGCGTGCGCACGATATTTTTGCCCGACGTTATGAGTTCCATTGCTGGGTCCATCATCAGAATGTGCTGATGTAGTGGTTAAATGTTGTTTTGCGATACCGTTTCGAAAGCAGGGTGAGTCGGGCTAATTACTGGCCGTCAATACTGTGTCAAAAGCAGGGTGTCTGTGTTTATGTACGAGCACTTCGTGGCAATACCATATCGGAGACAGACGGATGAAGCACGTGTGGTGTATCAGGATAGAAATGCATGCCATTAGTAATTACGGATCCCGTAATGTGGTCGTGTGAGTCTCTCTGCGCTACTTGTAGCTTCCAAATATTCGAGCATGAATTTGTTTAACATTTCGAGTCCGCGTTTCGCTTCCATAACTGCCACCTGTGCCGCCTAAACTGGAAGCAGGAGGGCATTGTTCGGATACTGTTGCTCCAGCCTGGCTTTGCAGCCCATACTCCGATCAAACAACGAAATGAGTTTGCGCGGCCGTGCGCTGCCCATACTCGGCACACGAACATGCACTGCCGCAGGTAAACACTACTCGCGTACCTGGAATTGTAGGTCGCGGTTCCCGCCGCTCGGCTCGCTGGGAAACTTTTCCCAATAAACCGTCCTTTGACACAACACCACAACTGCTGGTGTTAGAACATACTCTTAACATCAGCTGATCCGAATAATTTTTTAAAAAAACAATCTCATTTAATTCAATAATACCAAATTGACTTTTAACATTTTTTTTTATATTCAGTAAAAATTAAAAAAAAATGAGCGAGCCTTACAGTAGTCGCATACGAGTACAATGTGTAACATTTGACATCTCACAATTAAAAATATCAATATAGCAACGACAGAAATTAAAATTTAAAAAAGCTAATACCTACATATTCATACGAAAATTCATTATTACTGAGTTGCATTTTTTATCAATGATCTGCACTTTTTTCAGACACTTATTAATAAAAAATCATTTATAAATACATATAAAGAAAATTTATGTACATTTTACTAAAATTATATTTTGCCGCACTGTGAACTGTCAAAAGAATTGTGGCGATGTCGATAAAACAGTGTACTATTATGTTAGTTCGAAAATTTTGACTGCCGCGCCGTGGCGAAATTAAACAACTCGCCATTCCCGGATATAGAATGGAGATTCGTTGTTTCGAATCCCGGTAGTAGTAAGAAATTATTCTAATTGATTAATAAAAATTTGTTTAAAATTCACAGAACTTCGTTCTGATATTGCAATTTCACGATAATAATGTGCTTTCTTTAATATCATATACATTTATTAATACAGTAGCAACCTCTTCGAAAATAGGTTGGTACCATCCGACGGTCAACTTTGTCAACGCGCGCGCTCATTGGTCAAAAAAAATAGCGCGCGCTTCCCCGGCGTCTAGTTTCCTGTAACGCATTTCTGTCCATTTTCACGATATCACTTCCACACATTGTACTAAAGCGAGAGGAAAGATGTTACACCCTTTGTAAAATAAATCAACATGTTTCAGGGTCAATAAACCCGCCATCAGGATACAGCGTATATTAAAATTAAAAGTATTGACATCAACAATTACCCTGTTTTTGTTAATGTCTATAATTTCAATTTTAATTTTTCATATATACGTATCTGTTGAAAGAATCCCGAAATATGTTAAAAATTTATTAAATAGTCGTTTTATTCAAAGTGTTTTTTTATTAATATATGTTACCACTGTGTCACGAGACTATAGAAATAGAAAGAGTTACAATTATCGAAGATTTCGCAACACTCGTTGGAAATCCTCGATTGTGTGTATGACGTTTTACAGTAATTTGGATGTTATTAGAAGGGTCTAGAATAAACGGTGGAAATTCCGAAATTCGCGAAAAGTCTGGAAACCCAAAAGGCTATATAAAGGATGAAATAAAACCTACGCAGTTAGTGAATTTGTTGTGACAGTTCAGCGATGTCAAAATGTTAACCCGTGCGATTGACCATGAACAAGCGATAGACAGAAGTAGAGCGAAATAAAAAGTACCTACCTACGTATTTGTGGAATAATTTCGAGTGACGGATGTGAAATTAGTCCGCATAATACTGCTCCGGTTAAGTTGGTATTCAGTGACTTTGGTGATTAAATAAAAAGTTAATTAATTTCAAGCGTGCTTCATTTGCCTCCCACCGCCGAGATCCCGTGATATTATTTTTTCAGAAAAAAATTATAATTATTTTACAGCATTCAATTTTTTTTAGAATTTTACAAGTATAACAGTATATAGGCGTTAAATTAATAAAAACACAGTTCTTGTTTGCTTATGTTGTGATGTATGTATAAGGGATTAGAAATACAGATAAATGGTGACACAACACACAAAAATATGTGGAAAGGTATGTATGTTACAAAAAAAAACATAAAAATCGAATCGAACATAGAAAACTAACCCATAAAAACCAAGTTTTATTATACTCCCTTTCTCAGTTGTATTGTTTCCAATTTGATATTCTATCAACATATTCCTCCTGCTTTAAGTTCATGTGGAAAATCCATTCCGTGTGTATTATTAAAACTTATAGAATATTGAAAACGTAATAATTGGTATAGGGGGGCACGGCGTCGGCGAAACCGTCTGATCGGACCCACGGCTCGAGTCAGGCTAGTTGAAACAGGTTTCACGTTTTCTCCACACGTCGGGCTCCTTTCTTATTTGTATGGTTTCCAATTTGAAAATTCCGTTAAAATTTCGAAAAATCCAAAAGTACACTATAATAAAAAAAAATTTAACGAAAATTTGTTAGATCATTTTTATCGTCGCCACGAGTCTACTTGCAAAGTTTCAGCTCGATTGGATCACCGGAAAAGAGTTGAAAATCGATCTAAAGTTTTTTCAGCAGACAAGCAGACGCTACACGTTAAAAGAAAGGGAGTAAAAAAACTAACTCGTAAAAACCAAGTTTTTACAATACTCCCTTTCTCATGTTCGGGTTTCGTGTCTACCAGATGCCGATGTCGGAGTATTTTCATACAACTTACTGGGTTATATGATAAATACGATTAAAACTTTTAAAAATCCAAAATAATACTATAATTATTAATTTTTTTAACGAAAATTTGATAGATCTTCTTGATCGTCGCCACGAGTCTACCGGCAAAGTTTCAGCTCGATTGGATCCCCGGAAAAGGGATAAAAATTGATCCAAAGTTTTTTCGGCAGACAAGCAGACGTTTCGAGTTAGAAGAAAGGGAGTAAAAATACATATGTAGGTATGCATTTCATTTTTTCAAAATCATGTCGGAGCGAACGGAAAACTTCAATCGATGTCTCATCAAATAATCGATGTCTCATCAAATAATCGATGTCTCATCGGCGGTAGAGAGCCACGAAGACATTGAGGATTGTGAAATGGTGGCGTGAGAAGCAGACTTCACGGTCAAAACTGACGTGCGCTCAGAACCAGAAGTTTAAATGAGTTGACGACATTGCGACACGAGTAATCTTACAGCCTGTCAGCATCAAAACGGCTTCAATTTCAAGGCTGTCGTATTTTGTCACGGTGGATCGATTTATGTTCATCGAACGTGAGAGTCGTGTGTTTTTTTTTTTTTTATAATTTTTTTTTTACAAGTGACAGTTACTTATGAATGGATGTTTCTCTACTACATGCGTGTCATAAACTCGTGTGTAGTAGAGGAGTATCATTATATTATACATTTACAAAGAATTTTGTGATAAAATGTACATATTCATCAGGTAATACGTATATATATATATATATAGACAATCAAGTAATAATAAGTAAGTAATAGGTACATATATATAATAATAAACTTTTGAAGATATAAGAGATTTAATACCACGGTGAGGTGGTTGGTGCCTGAATTGAATTAAATTTATGCCGTGAAGCCTATAACAATGCATTTTTAGAGGTTCTGCAGTACTGAAAACCGAGTTAACACTGCCTCTAATTATGCATGTATTTCTGTAAATATATAAAATACTGAGTTCATATTTAAGATATTCCTATGTGAAATATTTATGTATTCAATAAAATAATTACAAAATATAAGAATTTACCCGACACAACAAAATAAAATGTTTCCTCGAAGAAAGCGACGTAAATTTGCCAAAACTTGTATGTATTATAGAAGGAGAGTGGTGCGGGGAGCACAGTGCGCAGAGCACAGAGTAAAGTGCGCATCTTCGCTCTTTAGTAGCGGCTACGCAGTGTTCCTATTCGGCGCCATCTGCAGCGTTTCTGACGGTTTCCTGGCACCGATGATCTTATAGATCTTTCAAGCTAACCATCGATCATCCGAATCATTCGACCCTGCCTTGTACCATCACTCTTCCTATTGCAGCTGTACGTTTCAGTATGACATATTCATAGTGTGGAAGATTGCAGAACAACATTGAATTCGATAAATAATTTAATTTGATGGCGTTAAAGTTGTGGAAATCCATTTTAGTAATTATATATAAGAGCAAATTATTGTTTTTTCCACTACTTTTACAGACAATTGAAACATATTAAAATAAATAAATAAATATTTAAAAAGTAAAATGTTAAAAAAACGGTAACAAATTACTCTGCAGTGAGCTTTACAAACTAGAATATGGGGATTGTGATTTGGTATATATGGGACAAACAGGTAGATTAATAGAAACTAGATTCAAGGAACATAAATGGTTCCTCACTATTAATATCCGGATCAATTTACTTAATAAACAGACATACGCACTTAAACAAAATAATTAAGAGACATGCGAAATTCGTAATAACTTAAATACACAAAATAATATCATTCATTAACAAATCCAACCCTACACTTCACCGCTTCTCACAATGTTCCCTCATTCTGACCAACCAGACCCGCAACCCATACATTAGATACTCACTCGTACACATTTCAGTCAACACTCACCTGAAGAGTGAATCTGAGGTTTCCAAAATAATATGTAGTGATATTCTGAAATAAAAGTAGTGGAAAAAAACAACAAAAAAAATTGTAGTCTATTTAACACTTCACATATCGATGAGAGATTCAGTTTCTTTCGAAATAGTGAATTATTAATATATTATTAAACTCACGTAGAGGTAATTAAGTTAATGTTTTTCACCTAATTTTACGATCATAATGAATAATCTCTCCAATGCTAATGCCAAATCCAACATTAACATACAAATAGTGTTCTTATTCATAATTAAATTAGCTTTTATTAAAAATATCTTAATTATTTTGATTCTCTTTTTCTCAATAAATATGGTCATATTTTCTACATCGCGAATCACTTACTTGGCTCTCTTTTTTTTATTATCTTTTATCTTAAGGGCGCAGTTAAGGTTCTGATCTAAAATATGTACCTAAGTGTTGTATGAGAAAGGAATTCTTGCGTACTGCGAAAAGCCTTTCGCAATAAGGAGTTCCTAAAGAGGTTATTCCTATTTTCAGAGTACAAGCATTTAGCTTAGTTTAAAATATAGTAAGAATATCGATGCTACGTGTATTCCATGTTAGCATCTCTATTAAAAAAAAAGTATACAAAGTATACAATACCAGTACCACATCTCGAATGTCTTGAGCATACTTGTAAAATAGTTTGTAAATAGTGTAGAAATAATTACTTCTTATTCAAGTACAGCAAAATTATTTTGTGGTGACATTATAATTATAATTTATAGAAATTAACTTGGTTTACACCACTTTTTTTTAAAATAATTCAACACGTTTCAATGACTTCTTCGTCAGGATAACAAATATATAAAATACATTATTATACATTTGTTATCCTTACGAAGAAGCCATTAGCTCTGAAACATGTTGAATTTTTTTCAATAAAAAAAGTGGTGTAAACTAAGTTTATTTCTATAAATTATAGAAATAATTTAGCACTTCCTCGAGATCAAACAAACCTAATTCAAGTACTAAATTATACAATCAAAAGTAAATATGGATCCAAATGTCGATCTAAACTACTTTACTATTGAAATATTTGAAGTTGCAGTTAACTGTGCCCGCGCAACATTATTAAGTGCTATTAGTGATAACAAGCTATTATATAAATAGGGCAATTTTGTTCAATTTCAGCAAACACGAGATTTGAATATTTTTATTTAGTTTAAGGTTCATTTATACGGTAAATTGAAAATTTGTGTTATCGCTGCTAGAACAATTTCTGTGTTAGGTTAGTGGTGAGCATTATATTGTTGTTTAATTATTTTGATGTTTTATTTAAAAAGTGTTTTAATAGAGAAGTGTAAAATGAGGTTTGTGTTTTCAGATGAATATTGTTGACTGCAAAGACAAAAATTAAAATATATTTAGGAATCATTAAAAGTGCAGTATTTGATAAGTGCTAAATGAAGTGACACATTCAAAATAACTGGAGTTTCTATTTTTACTCCCTTTCTTTCAACTCGTAGCGTCTGCGTTTGCTTGCTTGTGTTATGAAAAAACTTGGATCGATCACGTGATCAAACCGAGCTGAAACTTTGCAGGCAGACTCGTGGCGACGATAAAAATGATCTTACAAATTTTCGTTTTAAAAAAATTAATAATTATAGTATAATTTTGGATTTTTAGAAATATTATTGTTTTTTTCGAATTGGAATCATTCTATATGAGTAATTAGCCCGACGCTTGTATACACACGAAACCAGAAAATGAGAAAGGGAGTATCGTAAAAACTTGGTTTTAATGGGTAAGTTTTTTTACATAGAAGATTCACATAGATTTGCAAAATAAGCAAGTTGTTTCGTTGTACTGTATTGAGTAGAATATAAAAGAGTACAATACATAGAAAAAATTAAGTTAAAATTTTTTCTACAAGGTTTTAATAATTTTATTTAACTTATTTACTTGTATTAAAGGGAATAAATTTATAATATTTGTTATTTTCATGATAGTCCAACGTTTTACAGAAAATAAGTTAGAAGTACTTAACAAAAATTGCAAACTTTGATGTCGCTCTTTTCCATAACTATTGATATGATATAAAGATGTCGTTGTTTAAATATTTTCGCCCCAAAATTTAGAAAGGAATCTACTTGTAAAGTATTGCGAGCTAGCTGTGATACCCTCTGTATGTATATGTTACAAAGTGTTTAATATCGATAATGTATGCATTAACTAGCATATGAATGCACTTACTATGAGTTAATGTATACACTATGCTTGTCAATGCATAAATTATCAAAATTTACATTTTGTTAATAATATAAATTACTAGTAATTAAAATTTGTATCAAAGATAATTGAAATAAAAGAACAACTAAAAATGATTTTTTAATTTTTTGCATAATTTTACCTAGTGGGGGTCGATTATATTAGATCATACCTAAGTTATAAAAAAATATTTGAGTTTTAGTAATGATTTACTTTAAATACATATAATCTATGATCATCAGGATTGTTTTGCGTTGGGCCAGTTTTTGTAATTTGCTAAAAAAGGCTTGTCTTGTAGTGCCGAAACGTCAGTATAGTAGTCCATAAGAATGCGTTATGATTGGAATGTATATACAGGGTTATTTGGAAAACATTAATAACCTCGCAGGACTATATACCTGCCTTGATTATGAGTCTAAAATATTGAAGCTATCATGACCTAATATCAATAGTTATGGAGATATGCGACATCAAAGTTTGCATTTTTAAAACATATTTCTGACTTATTTTTTGTAAAACGATGGACTATCATTACAGTAACTTATATCGATTACGAAAAATTCATTTGTTTCAATGCAAGATAAATAAAATAATAAAAAATAAAAACCTTGAAAAATTTCCAATTGGAATTCGAAGGTTTTTATTATTTTATTTGAATTGTATTGTATAGGGAATGAATTTTTAATATTCGATGTAAGTTACTGTAATGATGTTTAACAAAAAATAAGTTAGAAATATTGAGAAAAAATTGCTAACTTTTATATCGCATATCTCCAAAACTGTGGTCATGATAGCTTGAACATTTTCGATTCATAATCATGATATGAATATAGAGTCCTGCGAGGTTATCAATGTTTTCCAAATAACCCTGTAAACCCTAAATACGATCTAAAACATATGTTTATTTCCCAATTTGCATGCCCAGACATGATGAAAACATTTTGTTACAGAACGACAAATTTTTAATTAGTCTTTTATTTGACTGGAATTGAACTTTTGACACCGTGAGCACCGTCGTAGATAAAAATAATTGGTCCCAAACACTATTATGAAATAATTCCGGTCAGCTGATTGAAAACTGTAATAATAAAACATTAATGTTGTGTAAATCTGAAAAAAATTACGAGATTTGAAATGCGACATTTCCGTCTCGCTTTTGCTATGGCGAGCTGCGCGGATTTTGCTATAAATTATTAATTAGGTACTGTAAGCCGTCGTACAACAATTTCCACCACAATTGATTCACAAATTACCTATTCATTCATTAATTATGAGTACTCGATGAAACAACAGATTTAATCCGAGTAAGCCTTATTAATAGAGATATTAATAGAGACAGCCCGTGCATCTTTTAAAAATATGAAAAGTCTACTCTGTACTGACGACTTAAACTTGAAGCTCAGACAGAGGCCGATCAAATGCTATGTATGGTCAGTTCTACTTTACGGTGTTGAAGCATGGACGCTGAAAGTGACTACTCTAAATCGCCTAGAGGCGTTCGAAATGTGGATACATCGTAAAATGTTAAAGATAAGACTGACATGACTAGTAATGTTGAAGTTTTACGTAGAGCAAATACAAACAGACAGTTACTCAACATAGTAAAGCTCCGTAAAATTTCATACTTTGGTCATATAATGAGAGGCGAAAAGTAATCTATTTTTCAGCTCGTCATGAAGGGGAAGATTGAGGGTCGCAGAGGGATCGGAAGGAGGCGGCATTCCTGGCTTGGAAACATCCGAGAGTGGACCAGGATAAGAGCTGTTCCGCACTGCCCTGAACAGGGAAACTTTCTCCCAGATGATCGCCGACGTCGGGGTGACCCGACAGGGCACATGAAGAAGAAGTACCCTTATTATATTTATATTTTATTTATAAAATATTATATTTTATTTTAATATCTCGGTAATATCTGGAAGAGAACGTTGACGTCAGAAGACGTTGCGAAGTCAGATTTAGGATAGAGGCAGGTCGTGCAGCATTCAATAAAATTCCTTTTCCAAATAATTCATAACCTCACTGATTCTCCTGAAATCACCAGCTTGCTAGCTTTCCACGTCCCATTCCGACCTACCAGACAGAAGCACCTCTTTTCCCTTCCAATTTATCAAACCAACAATAGGAAATCCTCTCCCATTCCACGCATATGCTCAGATTATAATTACCTCTTAAATTCAATAGATATTTTTAACACTAAATATGAAGAGTATCGTCATATGGTGAGGCAGATACTAGAAACTCGTCCCCCTCCCTGATCGTGTATATTATATACATCACGAGCCCCTTTATGTCTATTTTAAAGCTAAATTTGGAACAATCGGTTAAATGATGTTTTATCTGTCATTGTCAAATTGACTTATCTATGGTTATGATCTATTTGTGTTGTCCTTTAATTGTGGGAGGCATTTAACTATTTTTTTTGTATTTCATCTTACCAAGCAATTGTGTCTCGCTGTTGGATGACCGAATACAATGAAATAATAAAATAAAATGAAATGCATTTTTTGTGACGACAACCTGAACTCGAAACTTCGGCAAAGAACGGTCAGATACTCTGTTTGGTCCGTGCTTTTGGAGTTGAATCATGGCCCCTTAAATAAGTACCATGAACATGATGCATTCGAAATGTGGTTGCACCATATAATGCCCCGCATACCGTGGACAGACATGGTCAGCAGCTCAGATGTGCTCCAGAGAGCCAAAACTGAGAGAGAGTGGTTGGCAATTATCAAAGTCCGAAAAGTGTCATATTTGGATCATATTCTTGGAGGGGAAAGTACGACCTTTTGTATGTGATAATTTAAGGGCAAGATGGAGGCAAATTGGAGTGTCGGAAGTAAATCTTATGGCTACGTAATATACGAGATTAAAAAGAAATAAGGATGGTGGAAGAGTTGTTTCGAGGTAGGGAGATCTACTCTCAAGTGATACTCAACATTGGGGGACCTGACATGATACAAGGAAGAGAGAAGAAGCCTTATCTAATATATTTATTAAACATAGTTTATTCATTCATTGACAACCCAGATATTTTTTGACTTGCGTCTCACAAGAAACACTTGAGAATATGTAGTTAACTTTATGTACTCAAGCTCGATGCTTACCTACCACTAGAGTTTTCTGTAATGAGTTTACATTTATCAGGTACCTAATGAATACTCAGGGCTCAAATAAAAATTATTTATTTATATATTTGATTAATTAATTTAATTAATTAAGGAAACTTAATAGTTTTAATCATTAAAATGTTAGAGCACAGTGTACAATGCATAAACAAATTACAAATGTTTAAGGCGTACTAAATTAAGTACTATATTGGATAAAAGAATATTTGAAAGCTAAGAGAATATACTATAATAATCAACAAACAATATTTAAGTAAAATAATGATAATAGATGAAGAAATTAGAAATAGTTAATGAATTTTGATAGTAGGTAACACGGGGATAGGGATGGGAGGAAAAGGGTGAGAAGGTATGAGCCAAAGTGGAGGTGGAGTAAGAGAAGATTAGATGTAGTGTGTGTTTGATCAAAGAGGATATAGTACATATAATCTAAAGCATTCTTTTAAGAGCGGTAAGACTATTATTGAAGAGGTCAATATCGATGCAAATATTATTGAAAGCCTTGCATGTGCGATATAAAAATGTGTTTTGGGTCTGGGATGTTCTATTTTTCATTATAAGAATGTTTCAAAATTTGTATTTTATGCATTGGATATAAGATACTTATTTCTGGGTAAAGGTCCGTCCCCGAGGTTTCCAGGGATTCAAAAAGGTCTTAGGGGATGACCCCTCTCCAACCCCTTGCTAATGTTTAGATTAAGGAATTTCGTCGACGTGTTTCGATGTCACCATTCAAATGTATATTTTCATAGAAAAATCTAAACGCATTCTTTTATTCTGTAGACCTCTTTACGCATGCTGTATTTCGAAAGATAAATGCGTTTCAACTATTTTCATGCTAAAATATTTTTTAAACAAATTTGCACATTCTACAATTTCGATAAAGTGAAAAATATTTGTTTACAAAAAATTGTTAAAAAATAGTTCTACTGTATAATGCGGACTGATTTTGAAACGTCTATTTCTTCGTCTATAAAACTGATATAAATAATAATTTAATATTATTTATTGATTGGAATTGGATTCGAAAATTTAGAAATACAAAAAAAAATTAAATTCTAATAAAACTCTAATCAATAACGTAATATTTCAAAATTCCTCACCGCTCCTTACTTTGTTCCCGTTAACTCAAACCCCACCCCCAGCTAACCCCCTCTCACCACACATAACTCCACCCACCTCTATCAGTACCTTAGATAATTAATTTTACTCTTATGCTTTAGTTTATATAATCACCCGTTGATGACAACATCTGCAGTTGTCGAAACTAGTCGTGTATTCCTAAATTCAGTATTGGTCTTAGACAAGTGATATATTTATATATAATTATTTATTAGGTATATAATTTTAATTAAGTTGAATTATTGCGATTCGTCTCTTGAAATACGGTGTTCTAAAAAACAGTACAAATTTAGGCAATCAATAGATTGCATTTTATACAGATACAGATGCAAGTTAATTTTATAAAAATTAAAAATTGTTTAAAAATGTTTACAGAAGTCCAGAAGAACCACAGAAACATAACAATAAACAACTATAAATGTGATAAACATAACGATTTGATAGCGTTAAACTCGTTCTGTAATACGGAGCAGACTTGCTCCTGCTTGATATTATCGATGTCTATCTCGCGATATTTTCATTTGGTATGCATTTGATAATAATTGTTATTAATTTTTTTCTGCCGAAACTGAACTGAAAAAAAAATATCGCTGAGGGAGAGTTTGTTAATAGCTGAGCCACTTCGCACATCTCTCGGGATACACGAGTTTACTATGGCTTTCTGCGAATTTTTTAATTTCATTCGATTTTTTAATATTTTAATATTTCACATCAACTATTGTCGTTCAACACGTTAGAAGCCTCAACAATCGGCGAGCTTTCATGCTTAGATGTATGAATGTGGATGAGGCGAGAGTTGTATGTCAGGACAGAAGAGTGTGGCGCTCTATCCTCTCTGCCTACCCCCGCGGGGAAACATTGTGATGGTAAGTTAGTTAGTTAGTGAATATTTCACATTGTGCCACAGTATTGTATTTGGCCAATGAAGGAAACATCAAGAAACTACAAGTGTTGCAAAAAACAGGGCAATGAGAATCATAGTAAAAAAAAGTAAATATACCAGAATTGAAGAAATAAGAAAAGCCCTCAATTGGATGGAATTTAAAAAAATTTTTGTTTAAAACGTCCTCATATTTATACATAAAATTTTCAATAACAAAATCCCAAACCATTTTTTGAACAAAATTATTGTAAATGGTGATGTACATATATATAACACCAGAAATAGGAATAGAATAAGATTACCATATAAGAAAAAAGTCTATACACAGAATTGTCTGATATACAGAGATGTAAAAATATATGATGAGATGCCAGAAAACATGAAAAATATAGATAAGATGATTGAATTTTTAAAAAAAAAGCTATAATTATTGTAAAAATAGTATAGATTTGTAGAGCATAAGATGTATTATTTATTATAGATTGTCCATAGATTCAATTAGATGTAAATGTAAATATGAAGGTTATTATGGATAGTATATTAGTAATAGATTAAAGAAGGTAAAGTGTTAAATACCAGTTAATATACGCATTATAATATTAAGTATGATAAAAAATAAAAAATAAAATAATATACTAGCGGCCCATACCTGGAATTCAGATTTAAATTAATTTTTAGTTAGGTTAGGTTAGGTTAGGTATGTATTGTGTATGTGTGTATTTAATAATATCTAATCATGAATCGGCGTATACTATAGCTTTATCAGGGTCATAAAAGAGTAACTACGCAAAATTAAGAGATATCCTCTTGGATACCTTCACTTCAGTCTTCACAAAGCATTCGACTAGATTATTTAAAAGCAGGCCAATAGTAAAAAATGTATTTATTATTTAACTCACAACGATAACACCACAAGTAATTAAATACCTACGCAGATAAAATATTGCAACGAGGCTAAAAAGAATTGCGTACTTTTGTCACATGTCACAACACTATCGAAGATTCCAGAATGGCCTAGCATAATCTACGGCTTCCGAGAAACATCTCCAAAAGCCTGGAAGCCACGAGAGAGTTCTCGTTAACACTAGGAACTCCTGGAAGGTTCGATATCAGCAGATATAAGTAGACCGCGCGCGGGAGTAAGAGTTGATAGTTGTTTTTGGGCGCGTTTGACAGCGATACCAAAGCGAAGGTAGCCGCGAGTTGCCAAGGCGGCTGAGCGAGCGGTAATTCGACAGCAAATAGTCGGGAAAAGTTATTACGTAGCGAAATAAATCGAGACGAAATAAGACGTGCGGAAATTGGGTAGAATGTTCTAATGAATAGTGAATGAAGTGGTAAAGCGATTATAAAGTGTCTATTTACGAGTGATAAATTACGAAAGAGTTTAATTGAAATAAAAGCGTTAAGTTAAATAGTGTTAAGTGACCTTGTACGTTTGATTAATTAATTAATAGGTAATTAATAAATCATTATTGTATTTCAACGTTTTCAATAATTCCTCCTGCAGCCACGACACGTGACAATATTATAAATTTTAATACTTTTTGTTGGTTTAAGATATGTACATTTATATTCGTGTCTATGTAATACATAATATGCAACAATAATTTATTGTCACACAGAAGTCAGTGGCTGATAAAATAAAACAGTGTCGAACCAGCTCTCAAGTGTGTTTTAATTAAGTTTAACACTTTTCTTCTTCTTTTGGTGTCATGTCAGGTCCCCCCAACGTTGACTATCACCCGAGAGAAAGCGTCCCTGTCCTGGGCAGCACGAAACAGCTCTCCAACACTTCTTATGCCCGTCCAGTCGCGTATATTGCGGAGCCAGGAAATTTGTCTCCTTCCAACACCTCTACGACCCTCTATCTTGCCCATAAGAATCAGGTGGAGCAATTCATATTTTTCTCCTCTGAGCACATGACCCAAATACGATACCTTTCGGATTTTGATATTTGTCAGCAACTCTCTATTCACTCTAGCTCTTTGAAGAACTCTTGTGTTGCTGACCATATCCGTCCAGGGTATCCAGGGTATTAACACTTTTGACAAGGTTAAATTTGTGGTTGGAAATAATTAATAATTTGAAAACTAACAAACTTTGTATTCACCACATATATTGTTTTTAAACGTCTACCGGTTTCGATACCGTGCTGTGTGGCATTGTGAGTGAGTGACCAACACATTGAGTTAACCTTGCGGTTCAAGCAAAGCAATTTAGCTTTTCCTAGAAACCAACGGGCAATAGGCATCTTGATTGTCGTCGATTTGGGAAAATACATCTAGTTCAATGTCGAACGATTTTTGGTTTTTAATTTGTTGCACGTAATCGTAATCGTAAGTGTGTGTGTGGTAGTATTGTGTGTAGTATTTAAGTTGACCTTTGCTGCTCGCTATTAGACCAGATAAAAATGTTTTATTTTGTTTTACCGATTTTGTGACTTGATATCAAAGTGTTTTATGTTTATTTTTCAAACAAAATCATTATTCATTATTGACAATTAGTTCTGATTTTATCATCGAGATAAATGATTATGCATACATGAGTGTCGCTGCTCGCCAACTCAATTATAATAATTATTATGCTGCTGCGTTCAAACTCGTACATCAAACGTGATCATTCATCATTTTAACAAAACAATGTTGAACATTTTAACAAAATAACATGTGTGTTCTCAATTTACGTATGTTTGTCTAGTCAAGTCTAGTCTTTGAGCTAGTCTACTAGTCTACAGGTAGCTTCTTGCCATAATTGTGTGCAGTTCTGCTGAAAGCGTCAAACCCATTAATAGCATGGCATTGAGAAAATTGCTTCTAAAAATTTGAATCTACAAAATCTAATTAATTATTACATTTTTTGAATGGGGCTCAGTGTAGAGAAATGTTTTATGGTTTTTAATGTAATTTAAAAAATCATATAATAAATACTATTATTATAGATACATAAAGTCTATTTAATTTCTAAATTTCAAAAATCCTTAAACTTGACCAAATTCTTATCCGACCGCACCTCGAATATGCATCCAGCATTTGGAACCCCTATAATATATATATATATATATATATATAGAAAAACTTGAAAAAATACATCAGAACGCTTAGCTTTAGATTAAATATCCCACGGCAACACTATGCAGATTCATTGAATTACTTCACCATCTTAAGTATAAAAAACAGACGCACAGCACTTGATATTGTTAATTTGTACAAGATCTGTCAAAACCAATTTAATTGTCCACCCCTTTTATCACTTATCACATCCACGTCCCAGCAAGAGCTACTAGAACACAGTGCAACTTCCACATTCCTGTAGCTCATACTAATTACGGATTACGCTCCCCCATAGCGAGAATGTGCCGAGTCTATAACAACTTGTTCACCGACATTGATATATATCATATCGTGTCTCTATACCACCTAAGATCACAAGTGGACATAATTCTGCGACGCAACATTGAATTAATACTTGATTAATAATTGAATATTGATTAATTACTGTAATGCAAGATATAAATAAAGTTAGGTAATACGTATACTTTATTATTGTTATGTTCTACTCACTACTGTTACAATTGTTGTCTTTTATTTTCACATGATTATATTATTATTATGTACTACTTAAAATTATTTCTATGTGAGATATGTTAGGATATAAGTTAATATGTTAATTACTAACTATTTACACTCTCATATATTTATACGGTTTGACGAATACTCTAAAATATGAGTGACATTAAATGCCAGATTTTTTATTCTATGTGAGTTGGATTTATTCTATAAAATATAAATTGAACATTTAAGTAAATGTATGTGGGTCATTCTCTTTTTTGTTGTAGTTAAACTGTCCCTGTCCATTTTCGTGACGTAGTGGTATTAAAAAATGTTACTTGTTGTTTTGTTTAATAATATAGTTGTGACGATACCTTCTTACAATAATAGCATCTCAAAAGTTTAAGAAACTGTAAAAAATGAGGTTTTGATTGTATTTAATAAATAGTAAAAAATACATTTATGTTGTGACAGAGTTGTTTATTATTGTTGGGATTTTGTACCAAACAAGACAATAAAAAAGAAAATGACCCATATTTGTTTGTTTAATCCTTTGTAATTTCTGTATTAAATTTTGTCTTGTATAGAAAAGTCCTACTTATCTTGGATAAAAAGTATTTAATTTTATGGAGTGCACATCTAATTAATATTGAAGAATGATACAACAAGTATTGGACATTTTTTGAGTTAATTTAATTGTGATGCCGTCCGTGATATGGGATAAAAAAACTATGCACCTAGAGCTTGGAAGTTTTCAGCACATAAAGATTATCGTAGAGATTTAACACATTTTTAGCATTTTGTGGGATGGAAGCTTTCTGAAAAAATTTCTTACAATTAAAAGTAGAAGAATGATTTCTTTATGTATATATTTTAAGTCGCTCATCTCCATAACTGTTGACATTAGGACATTAATGTTCAGATATTTTTGACTCATAATTTAAGTATTACCTGTAAAGTATTATAATGGACTAGCTCTGTTACACCTGTATTTTATATTTAGTAAATTCTCGGATAATTAATTACATAAAGTGACATATAGGTGGACAATTAGTCTTTCATTAATTCGCGACCGTCACAGTAACAGCACCATATACATACAAGATAGTGTAATACGTATATAAGTGTCGACTTATACTTCTCAATGAAATTAGGATTCTGGGAGCGCAGGTTTAATCCCCGACTGGCCAGTTTTTTCCGAGATTTATTAACCCAAGACATAAACCACTTTTTGCAAGATCCCCAATGTGCCGCCAAGCATTCTCGCAGTATTACGATCAGCAAATAAAGAATTTAAATGAATTAAATAACATGTATACAAAAGTACACAAAGTGAATACAAAATGATTGTTGTCGATGTCGTTCTGTGGTAGACGATTTCAAGATGAATCAGAATTGATTTATTGAAAATTCGTAAGATTATAGATGAAGATATTTCATTAGATATAGATTGACCACCAGAGTGATGTATGTATATATATTTCTGATAATCATATGTGGTTTGCTGGGAAGACTTTGTTCATTACTTCTACCTACCTATTTTTTGTCTTGATTTGTTTTTCTATTCTGCCTATAGATGTATCAATAGTTAATCGAAATGAGTACAACTCGTATGTATTTTTTCCTTGTAATACGCAAAAGGTTCACTTAGAAATTAGGTTATCTTTGTACGAAGCATGGAAGCAATATGGAACAAAACCCTGCTTTTTTATTAGTCCTATTCTTTTCAATGAGCACATTTCGCATAACTTATACTATTATAATTTGCAGATCGAGTAAGCTTTGCAAAAACAACCGAATCAAAGTAAAAAATGCTAAAACTATACAGGGTGTACCAGAGCTAGCAGCAGAAACTTGGCAGGTAGATTTCTGACTATGTTATGAGTCTAAAATGTTCAAGCAACCTCTAATATCAATAGTTATGCAATCTCGAAGTTTGCATTTTTTTTCAATATTTCTTACTTATTTTTTGCAAAAAGTTGAACTATCATTACAGAAACTTATTTCGATTTAATGCAAGTCGAATTAAATGATGAAAACCTTGCAATAATTGATAAAAGTTATTTTTTTACAAAGTTTATTTAATATGTATTGAAGCAAATGAATTTTTCATAATCGATATAATTTACTGTAATAATAGTTCAACTTTTTGCAAAAAATAAATCAGAAATATTGAAAAAAAATGCAAACTTTGGTATTGCTTGTCTCCATAACTATTGATTTTAGGTCATGGTTGCTTGAACATCTAAGACTCGTAACATAGTCAGGAATCTACTGGCTAAGTTTCTGCTGCTAGCTCTGGTACATCCCGTATATTGCATTTTAGACCAGCGCCACACTACGCGGATCTTTTGCCGCCGAAATCGGCTACATTTTTTTAAAGGAATACGTTAGGGGAGCAGAAGCTTTCATCGGTTATTACTGCTATACAGTAGCCGGCAAACATCTTGAAATTCTACGGCGTAGTGGGGGGAAGTTTGCGCATCTACCTTTCCACCAAAGAGACCCAAATTTCGTCTTCTGCGCATTCCCCCACCACGTCAAAGAATTTCAAGAAGTTTGCCGGCAACTGTACCAGTGAAATGATTTAGATATAAGGGTATGCCGAAGATGCCTCACTGCGATACCTCGCGTTTGGGGTTTAGATCGCTACCTCGATGTCGATACTTGCTATTTACATGTATGGCGGTGCGAACATGGCGGTTCAGTCGCACCTCGATGTCGACACTCGCTAAAACGCAAAAACGATTCCTAACACCTTTGCGGATTATTTTGCAGCTAATCCGTTAAGTTAAAATTAGAGAAATGCAATTCAACATTAAAGTGAGAACCTAAACATTTTACTGACTTCTTTTTATTTTTCACTAAGATTCCTAGTAGAATCACCAAATAAAAACAATAAATAGGTAATGTTTATTACTTCCTTTCTTTTAACTCGTGACGTCTGCTTGCTTGCCGGCTAGCCGGGTGAAAAAACTTGGCAAGTAGACTCGTGGCGACGATCAAGAAGATCTATCAAATTTTCGTTAAAAAAAAATTAAAAATTATAGTATAATTCCGGATTTTTAGAAATTTTATTAGTTTTTTCAAATTGGAACCATTTCAAAAGTTTGATTACAACAACGGCGGCCCGATAACGTCGCGGAATATTTTCTAAATTTGAATTACTCCGTCAGTATACATAATAGGTACTTCACTACGAATTTCGAAAATCTAAATTGACTGACAAATGTTTTTAGAATTTAATCTTCAAAGCATGAAGTGTCTCATCAAAGCTCTAAACATCTGACATTTTGGAAATATATTAAATTACTGTAAGTTTAGTGTTATTTTATATGTTTTAATTCGTCTTTAATTGTTGTTATATTTTACAAAGAAAGGGAGTGTATTAAAAACTTGGTTTTTATGGGTTACTTTTTTTACAGTTTAAAAGATACCTACAGCGATCGTGACATGGACAATACGGGATTAATGATAAATGAAGCCTCTTCCAATAAGCTCCATTCATTTTATACTATTTTTCAAATAAAGAAGGCTGAGGAAAATTTGACCAATCACGAGCCAGTTCACATCGCTGCTGGCTGTCGACCGCGATGTAATGAGCGTGCGTTTGTTTTTCATGGAGGTGACATCGAGGTAGCGAGCCAAACCGCGACCGCGAGGTATCGCAGTGAGGCATCTTCGGCATGTTCGTACCCTGAGGCGTGCCTAGCGTTTAGCGGAGTCGCACCTGTCGCTGCACACATTTCTTCGCCCAGTGTGATTAGAAAGTCCTGGTTCCATAAAAGTGCAGACTATGCACCCTTGGGCGCTGGGCGGAGTGACCTCGCAGCCTGTATCGTCACATTCACGTGGACATCTGGCACGCGCGATTCAAGTCGCATTTCCATATCGAGAGAGACGAAGAACGAGTCTACAAAGTATCAATATTTTTCGAGTGCGTTCCAATTTTTAAAAATACAAAATTACCGGATTTTGTCCCCGGTGAATCATCATTAATTTAGATTGGATACATTACAGAAGTCTCACAGAGACGAAGCTATTTTATATGGGAAAATCAAGTGTATATAGTGTTGCACGGAAATGAACATTTAAAAAAAATCATTATTATCAATATTTTTTGAGTGCGTTCTATTTCTAAAGAATATAACATTACCGGAATTCGTCCCCAGTGAATCATCAGTAATTTAGATTAGACACATTATATAAGTCTCACAGAGACGAAGCTATTTTAAATGGGAAAATCAAGCGTATACTGTTTCGTGGAAATGATAATTTTTCAAAAAATCATTATTATCAATATTTTTTGAGCGCGTTCTAATTTTTAAGAATACAAAATTACCGGATTTTGTCCCTGGTGAATCATCAATAATTTAGATTAGATACATTATATAAGTCTCACAGAGACGAAGCTATTTTATGTGGGAAAATCAAGCGTATATACTGTTTCGTGGAAATGATAATTTTTCAAAAAATCATTATTATCAATATTTTTTGAGCGCGTTCTAATTTTTAAGAATACAAAATTACCGGTATATTTTGTCCCTGGTGAATCATCAATACTTTAGATTAGAACCTTATATAAGGTCTCACAGAGGACGGACGAAGCTATTTTATGTGGGGAAAATCAAGGTATATACTGTTTCGGTGGAAGGAAGGAAATGATAAATTTTTCAAAAAATCAGTCAATCATATTTTTTGAGCGCGTTCTAAATTTAAGAATACAAAAATACCGGATTTTGTCCATGGGAATCATCAAAAATTAGATTCGATACATTATATAAGTCTCACAGAGCGAAGCATTTATGTGGGAAAATCAAGCGATTACGGTTTGCGTGAAATGATAATTTTTCAAAAAATCATTATATTCAATATTTGTGAGCGGTTCTAATTTTTAAGAATACAAAATTACGGATTTTGTCCCTGGGATATATCCTAATTTAGATTAGATAATGATATAAGTATCACAGACAGACGAAGCTATTTATGTGGGCAAATCAAGCGTATATACTGTTTCGTGGAAATGATAATTTTTCAAAAAATCATTATTATCAATATTTTTTGAGCGCGTTCTAATTTTTAAGAATACAAAATTACCGGATTTTGTCCCTGGTGAATCATCAATAATTTAGATTAGATACATTATATAAGTCTCACAGAGACGAAGCTATTTTATGTGGGAAAATCAAGCGTATATACTGTTTCGTGGAAATGATAATTTTTCAAAAAATCATTATTATCAATATTTTTTGAGCGCGTTCTAATTTTTAAGAATACAAAATTACCGGATTTTGTCCCTGGTGAATCATCAATAATTTAGATTAGATACATTATATAAGTCTCACAGAGACGAAGCTATTTTATGTGGGAAAATCAAGCGTATATACTGTTTCGTGGAAATGATAATTTTTCAAAAAATCATTATTATCAATATTTTTCAAGTACGTTCTAATTTTTAAGAATACATTATTACCGGGTTTTGTCCCCAGTAAATCATCATTAATTTAGATCAGATGAATTATAGAAGTCTCACAGAGACGAAGCTATTTTATATGGGGAAATCAAGCGTATATACTGTTTCATGGAAATGACAATTTTTCAAAAATCATTATTATCAATATTTTTCAAGTGCGTTCTAATTTTTAAGAAAACATTATTACCGGGTTTTGTCCCCAGTAAATCATCATTAATTTAGATCAGATGAATTATAGAAGTCTCACAGAGACGAAGCTATTTTATATGGGGAAATCAAGCGTATATACTGTTTCATGGAAATGACAATTTTTCAAAAAATCATTATTATCAATATTTTTCAAGTGCGTTCTAATTTTTAAGAAAACATTATTACCGGGTTATGGCTCCAGTGAATCATCATTAATTTAGATTAGATGAATTATAGAAGTCTCACAGAGACGAAGCTATTTTTCATGTGGAAATCAAGCGTATATACTGTTTCATGGAAATTACAATTTTTCATAGATGGCGTTAGCAAAGTGGTTGTAAGAATTCAAAATATGCAAGAATGTGATAGATGCCTGGGCGATCACGGCTGGAGTCGTGAACGTTATTTTGTTTAAAATGATCACTTATGATCACATGAGAGGTCGGAAGCCCTATAAACACCCAAATGACTTCCATACTCACTTTCCCATATAAAATAGCTTCGTGTCTGTGAAACATCTATCATTTATCTTAATTTTAACTTTGTTTTCAATTTAACAAATTTTGTTAATTTCAACTTAACTAAGCATTGTACTGTTTAACATACGCAGTATCGAGAGATATAGTCCCTCAGTTGATAATGAGAGGGGCTTGAAAATTTAGTAGTATATAGAAAAATAGAAATTATAGTATAGTAGTAGGTTCGCTGATTCGTGAACCATGTTTTGAAAATAGACAAATTTATAAAAGAAAACGGTGTTGAGATTCTTTATATAAATAATAGAGGCCTTTGATTAGATAATTTAGTAATGTTATAAGTCAAGAGTTGCCTGATCACTAAAGCGATATATTTAACAACCAGTTAAATTTTACAAATAACCAATTATTCGATATATTTCCTATTTCAGTGTCTACATGTCAATCTCCCGTACTTCCCGTTCAAAAGTTAACTTGCTTAACAAAATAAGTAATGGATAATTAGTGTGCGTCCGTTTTGACGAAGATACTGTGGTATTGGTAGACGTAAAGTTACTCCGAGTGGTTTATACAAAGTTTTTAGTTAATTAAAATTATTAATTATGTCCAAAGTTAACGCTATAAACATCTAATATTCTATATAAATTACTATCATGATAGTGTTTAGATGTAATATGTTGTTTGTAAATATATGTGATATATTATTATTTCATGGCAATATTCAGAGTTTATTATTACATATTATACGATATTCCGTATCATATCAGTTCTGTATTTATATGTCCCTCTTCTGTAGCATAAATATTCTCATTTTCAAGACCATTCCATGTGGATAAAGGTTTCTGTGTCAATCTGTATGTAAACATAAATATTATGCCATTCAATAAATTATTCCGTATTCAATAGTTTACTCAAATAAATGTACTACTCTACGTTTACTTTGATCGTTTTATGGAGCAAAGTAAAACAAAACGCAATATCACGAATATGTAGTTCTTAATAGAAAACAAGAAATTAATTATATTAATTACGAATATTATTTTCTCGGTAAACATTATATTAAGAACTATTTACTTAAATAAATAATAACTTTGCATTAGTCACGTATTAATTCTAACATAAAAATGTCCAGTTTTTGCAAATAACTTTTAAATTTGTTTTCACATCAGTAATTTAATCGATAGCTATTTATCTCCATACATTTATTTAATTAATGTCTGTAATTCGATTTTTTATTTTTAGTAAACGTTTTATTCTAATGAAGGGATCATTAGCCCCGAAACAAGTTGATATTTCAACAAATTAGTGGTTTAAGTATATTCTTGTTAAGTATATTTATTATTTTACCTGCAAAGTACGGAAATAATACGGTAATAAATTTCAAATTCCTATGCATTCATAAATATAACACAGATTCGACGATGATCGGTACCTATACAATTTGACTGGATTTTGTATACCTGCCTTGCGAGACAAAATTTATGTCAGAAGCTCATCTTAGCTTTTTACTTTTTAAAGTCGATTCTCTGTTAGAATATTAGTTAAAATATAAATCAAATCTTATTTCGGTTAATTTATCTATTTTCATCTTAGATCAACTAAACTGTCGCAAAAACCGTAATTATTTAATACAAGGAAGTTTTAATATAACGTGATACGTTTTTCACGAAATAACAAATATTAACATAGGGTTTTTGATGTTATAATGTACATACAATGTAACATTATCACCTGGATATTTTACACTCGTATATCAAATATGACAGATTACTGCTTACAAATACAAGACCAGAACTCTAATCATTACTGTATGTCTGTTGATAAATAATGGAGAGTGATCTGTGAACAGAAAGCTTCTTCATCTACTTTAAGAATAATCCGATCCCGGGTATCCTTATTATCCTGGCATTAGCTACATCCTACTGCTTACTTCGAGCTTCAAAAAAGCAAAAACCCTAGGGAATCACCTCTCAGAAGACATGGTCCAGGGGATAATCTCCGCCACATCTACCGGTAATATAATGTCAATTCAAAATGCGCAGTACTTATTTTTTTTTTAAATCGAGTTGAACTAAATGAGATAAAAAAAACATGTGAAACAGCAGCTAACATCGTTGTTTTAAATAATTTCTAATCTTTGCTTTGTAAGAATCACGTCTACGATGGACATAGGCGTTATTGTATTTTCGCAAAAACCATGAAATTTTACGACACACGACTGAACTGTAATGGCATATTTTAATAGAAAATCATTTTCCATAACATTTAACGCGTTAACGCAACACGGGCGAGCGTGTCGTTACGTTTATCATTTTTTCTTGACAGAAAATTACATTTATTTCCACGAGCACAAGTAAAATTTCGGATCAAAAATTGTTAATACGTATAAAGAGACTGTGAAGAGTAAACTGAATGCAATCATAGCTAATAAAGTCTCTTTACTTGTTGCGAGAAACCAAAAAGGAACTCATGTACAAGTGGAGATTGAAAATATTATCGGGCAATGAAAAATTTGATAACTGGAATATTGAGGAAGAACTTATTATTATAGGTCTCAAAAATAGAATATATACGAAAATTTCTTATTCCATTTAAATAAGAAAACCTGTCACGTAGAATCACGAAGAATTTTTGACTGCCTTTATGCCGATATTTGAATTGAAAATATTTAACGAGTGTACTAAATATTGTACTCTGATCAGTTATTGTATTCTGATCAAAATTGTTTGCACTAGTCTGTTTGCGAATAATTGTTATTTATTTATTACGCTCCGAGACACAGCTGATAACAATCATTTTGCGCTCACTACAATGCGTACTAGTTTTTACCGAGACTGTCAATTTTTACGTTCCAATTATAACAAACATGCATTCAATTTGGCGCCAAATGATTGCGCGCCCGACCGAGACGGGTGCGCGTGTCCACATCACTCACACCACTCACATGACACTTCAGCCTGCAGAAAAATCACTTTTCATCGAGTCCATTGACATTAAATGAGGAGCACTGATCACGAGACAGAGAGGGGTGCAGGAGAGGAGAGGACTCACCTGAAGCTGCTGCAGGGATGGATGACCCAGTGGCCGGCCGCCTTCTGGCGGATGCGCTCCTTCATGAGCGCCTTCTTGGAGCCGAAGAGCTTCATGGCCAGCTTGTTGTCCGTGGGCTGGAAGAGCGCCTGCAGGTGGTTCTTGAGGAAGCTCTGCTTGGAGGGGTCCTGGGGACCGGGCGGCGCGGCCTCGACCGGCGTCCCGTAGAGGGACACCTCGTCGAAGTGCACCTTGCCCGTGCTGCCGCCGTGGTTCTTGGCGGGGGCCGCCATGTCGGCGTCTCCTAGCAGCAGCGTCTCGTCATCCAGCGCCGTGACCAGGCTGTCGGTGCAGCACGTGTTGGTGTTGTCCAGCGAGACGCGCACACTGCCGCAGCCCGCGCCCGACTGGGACACGGAGGACAGCTGCTCGTCCGAGTGCGCCGCCCCGCTGCGCCCGCTGCGTCCCTCGCGCCGCGCCGCCCCTCCCCCGCCGCCGCCCCTGGAACAATCCACCATCACGTCAAAACTGACGCACTGTACAATGTTTAACAATACACGGCAATAGACCCTTATTGTTTCAAGAGTTATTAATTATATGTTTTAAAAATATCAAATGTACATTAAATAAACTCTTTAAACAAAAGGTCTAAATTTTTTTTTATAATTAATGCAAAAAATGAAAAAAAACCTGTTGGTACAATGAAAATGTTTCATTTTTTTTCTTAGGCATGAACAAATTCGATGGAAATGGTATTAATAAAATAGTAGGTTAAATTATACGTAAAGTGTGGGTGTAAACAGTGGTATTAATTGATAATAATGCACTTGTGTGTAGTGCGTGCGTTGCAATTATATTATATTGGGTAGATAATATTAAATAGCATAGTGGACTAAAACATTGTGGGTAAAAATTAGTTAAAGTTCACATTGAAACAATGTGTTGAATTGCTAAATTTAGCAATAATGTGTGTTATATCTTGCAAAATAATGCCAGATAGCACTAGGGTAATACTCGCTCCTACACATATTAACTAATTTTCAGCATTTTTTTCACAAATATATTATATAATATTATATATACCTATATTTTTTATTTTCATTATTATTTTCATTCGATGGAAATTAATATTTCATTCAATCCTCTTAAAAAAATAGAAATATGTTGTGTTTCTTAAAACACGTGGGAATATGACTTCATGAATGACTAAGATAAATATAAATCAAAATTAATTAAGTTTGTGAAATAAAAATTATCTGATTGTACATGACTATAATATAACATTTTATAAATACACAACTGACTGCGCGTGATATATATCTGAATTAATTTTATATTTATGTTTTCTTAATATTACATATATTAACATATATGTTTTGAATTATTAAGAATCAAGCTTCTGTTTTCACGCCATGTAACTACATGCTATAGTTATGTAATCATCACCTTTATCGCTAGGAAAAAAAAATACCTCAAAGTAACGTTTCTATCAAATGCAATGAAATAGTAAGTCTTATATGCAAATTATTTTTTCTACTGACAAGTATATTATCCCACTATTATTAACGTTTTTTGACGTAATTATGTGTTAAACTGTAAGAGATTAGTTAGCTTGTCTTTTTATTTCATAGAATACGGAACAATGCATCAGAAACAGTGATTAAAAAAAACTTTTTGTAAAATTCTTTCCATTAAATTAAATACTAATGTAGGATTAAATAATTTTTTCAAAGCGCCTTTAATTTGATTTTTTTTATGAAAATGACGCTATAGAAATTATCAATTTTTATTATCACCCCCTTTCTTTTAACTCGTAGCGTCTGCGGTTTGTTGTCTGCCGGAAAAACTTTGGATCGATTTTTAACCCTTTTCCCGTGATCCAATCGAGCTGAAACTTTGCAGGCAGACTTGTGGCAAAGATAAATTGACCTAACAAATTTTGTTTAAGAAAATGTAGTAATTATAGTATAATTTGGGATTTTTTAAAATTTTAATGGTTTTTTCAAATTGGAATCATTACAAATGAGTGATGACCCCGACGCGTGCAGTAGGATGAAACATGATTCAATAAGAAAGGGAGTATAATAAAAACTTGGTTTTTATGGGTTAGTTTTTTTATTTATTATTAATAACACGTGTTTAGAGTTTATTTTAAAAATATTAAAAATATTGATGTGATACGTGTTCCATGTCAACATTTGAAAAAATTAGGTTAATAAGAATAATTTTTTATTTTATAACAATGCAGAAGACTATTTTATTCGAAAACATAATTAGATGTAAGAAAGAAAATAGAGAAAATGGACAGTAAATAAAAGAGGACTTAAAAAATTTTAGGATTTTTTTTTCATATTTATAACTATATGTTAGTGGATGCACGTCTTTTTATTATATTTTTCTATAAAAATTACGCTTAGGACTTTCGGAAGAAGACGATTCTTTGACTGGGGTCCGAGAAAATCTGCATATAATGGAAATCTGTTAGTAAAATTTGATTATTCCATTCGTCAATATATATTTTTTTAACAAAACAAAAAGATTTTCTAATATCTGCAAATGCAGAAGATTCGAAGGGCAAGATAAAACAGGAAATATTTGTACACGGGCTCTACGTAACTTTCTGCGAATGTGAAATTTAAGTACCTAGTCAATATATTGATTCGGATCTAAAAATAAAACTTTCCATACTGCAGACAAATATTGCAACCTGCATCTTGAAAGCAAAGACGTCATCCGCTCAGGAACAAGAATTTATTGCAATTTAAATATAAAATTATTTTGATGATTTATAATTCATAGAAAGAGCAATTTGTACCATTTTTTTTTTTTAATAGGTTCTATTTAGATACAATTTGTACACGTTTAATATAATAGTATGTATGTATAATAATATTATTGATATTATTGTTCTTAATCCTCCTCACTAGGGGTTCCTGTGCTGAGGGGGACTAGTTTATACTTATTTATTTTCTATTTTTAAATTACTACGTAGTTTTTAATACTCCTTCTAATTTATCTGCATTGACTTGTTTTAGCCATGCTTTTATCTTTTTTTTTAACTCTTCAATCTCTTCAATATTTTTGAAGGTTGGAGGAAGGATGTTGTAGAGTTTTGTTGCAAAATAGATTTAGCTTCTTTGGCCAAATGTTATGTTGTGAGTTGGTATATTTCTATTTACCATTTTACTGCCTCTCGTATTATATGCCGGTGTTCTATTGTTTTGTTTTGTGTCTTTAAATTGGTGTAAGAGAATGCACTTGGCGTATATTTATTTTATGTTCGGTACGTCAAAACATTTGACGATCTCTTTTGAGGGCGTTCTGATTGGAAGTTTTAAAATGGTTTAATTAACTAGTTGGATTTTTGTTAAATTTAACTAGTTGTATTTCATAAGATAAGAAAATATATGGGGCGAGTGTTGAAGGCAACATAATAGAGGCGTCCGCTAAAGACCTGGCATGATCAGATATTACAAGTATTAGAGGACGGGCCTGTTAAAGGCTCCACAACCGTAGAGCATGCATGAGAAGATGTATGAATGTAGCCAAAGCAAAAGTGGTGTGCCAAGATAGAAGAATATGGCGTTCTATCCTCTCTGTCTACTCTTGCGGGGCAACGGCCTGGTGGTTAGTTAGTTAGATTTCATCAACTGTAGTAATAATAGGTGTACCCATAAGTAATCAAATAATATTATTTGGATAGATATAGCAAAAGAGAAAAGTAGAATTCTATAAAAATAAAATATAAAATATGCCTACGCCGTCTTAGTTTATTAAATGTATACATAAAAAGTTTTACAAAATCATCCTCTTTCATGTCGATCTCACAATTTTAAAAAATTGCGTTTTAATTTATGAAATGCAAAATTTCTATCATGGATTTCCATAAAAGAGATCGTCTGATTGATTACTAACCAAAGCGCGTTTCGAGAAACTTTCTTTAGAACTTAAAAAAAATCACTACAACACAGCCCACCTTCCGACTGGTAATTCTGACCCTTATTAAATATTAACCCTTCGAGAGTAGTGTTATACATTTAAAGTTGTGTCGTGTTATTTGTAGTCTATTGTACGTCTTGCTTAACTTATTTCTATACAGTCTTAGGCTTTTGAATTTCGCTATAGAGCAGTGGTAATAAACCGCTGCTCCGCGCGCTTATAGGAAGTGCTCCCCGAAATAACGAAAGCTGAATTTTAATGCTGGCTAATCCAATAGTGCTGAATTTAATTAAATTTTGGATTATTCAATCCTTACCGTGAACGAGTATACGATTGAGCTGCACAAATGTGCTAACGGTTTATACATAAGTCGTTATTGGCAATCAGACAGAGACGCCCTCCCTCGCACGCCAATTTATACTGGTACGTCTACAGTTAATGTCATTGTTACCAGCGACCGCGACTGCCTGGCAAGGGAAGAACCTACATCCTCACGCGCCCGCTCGTCGTCTCCTCGCTGTCTCGTCAGATCGGAAGTGGAATTGGAAGTGGGGGCCACGCTGACACTGGGCCTTGGCGGAGGAGAGCGCTGCCCGCCGCGTGGTGGGTGTGCTGGTGAGCAAGGCTGCGACTGAAAAAATTGGGTCAGTCGGCGGCCGCCGCGGGCCACGCCGGGAAATTGTGTGCGACGTATTTATTTATCACACTTGCCTATGGGTTTTCTGCACTGTCATTGTAAACGAGGGGTGTAGAAACGAAACCGCCGCCAGACAATCGGCGAAAACAGGGAGAGTTTTTGAAAATCATCATGTGGCAAAAATGCGCGGTCTTGCAATTGATAAATGCTCTTAAAAACATGGTTCTATGTCTAATATTTTTCCGCTCTTCTGTGTATAGTTTTCTGGGATATTTTGCCATGTGTATGTGACTTCTCTGGCCAACGTTTCGGATCCCATTGCAGGGTCCATCATCAGAGCTGATGCTGGACCCTGCAATGATGAAATCAGCCCTGATGATGGACCCTGCAACGGGATCCAAAACGTTGACCAGAGAGGTCACATATACACGGCAGAATATCCCAGAAAACTATACACAGAAGATCCTGAACGGCCGTGAAAATCTAAGGACATTTTTTCCGCTCTGACTGTAAAATCAGATGACAGGAACAACACGCCTGTGTGCATATGAATAGGCGCCGGCTCACTGCTATGTTGACAATGCAACAACCTGCTTTCTAACGCTTCTCTGGTAGCTGTCTCTAATATGCCAGTGGACTTAGTTTGTTGTCTGCCGCGTGACTTGTATGCGTAAGAATATTAATGTTTTTTTTATTTTTATTATTTACGTCTTTTTAACTAGGAAGGGAAGTGCTTTCCTCCATGTTTCCCTCAACTTCCCGGCATCCCTTTCCCTAACTTTATTCATATACATAGTTTTTATATTTCTGTTTTATTTCTGTAGTATATACCAATTATTTGCGTGCAACATACCTGTTGTTTGCACAATATACCTATACTGCTATATACCTGTTACTATTAGATACCCCACTATATAACGCTTATTTACACGTTGTACCTACTTACTTTATACTATTTATTTTATACTATTTATTATATTATTTATTTTTATTCTGATTTCAAATAAAGAAGAGAAACAAGGGCGAATTTGTGTGGCCCGCTATGCGGCTCTGCTGTATTTAGAGGGATGGGACAGGGGCCTTTTACCATTAAAAAATTCCAACCAGGTGGCGAATGAGTAGGACCGATGTAGGAGCTTACAGCTTATAAAACGTTCCTGCAATGTTAGCGCGCATTTATAGCTACCAGTGCCATAGAGACTATTCAAATTTGATATGATTAGTAAGATGCATAGTGAGATAGATTTAAACTATTAGTTTTGAATATTAAACTTACACGCGCAATCGTTACCCTAATCAAAAGAAGTGTTGCTGGCGTAATAATCAACGTAACATTTAACCATGATTTGATATTGCAAAAGGTGTCAATCAGGGTTGCGTAATGTCTTCAAGGCAGTTCAACTTGTATGCGGATAATTGAGTGAAATAACTGGAATGTAGGAGCATAAATAATTGATTTACGTAGATGGTATTAATGGCGAAAAGGGAATATATATAAAGAAGAGTTAATCTCAATTGGGAGTCTAGTAAGTAGGATATATTTACGATGTATGAGAGAATACTACTAGACAAACAAGTCCAAAGTATTGGAAATACTGATAAGTGATGAATATTTGAAATAAAAAAGGTAGTTTGTGCGTTTGGGAAATATGTTTTGAGGGAAACGAAAAGGCTGAAAAAGATTTCGAAATGAGGACGTCTGCAGTAAATAATGTATATTAATTTCTAATGAGAACGTGACAAGTGAGGCAACACTAGCGGTGTATGATGGAGTATTAGTGCTAACACTGATCTATTATAATTGAAGCACGGAAGAATGAGATTGAAAGCGGAACGAATACAGTGGGAATTACATGATTGAATCATGGGTGGTTTAGTGAAATTGAGGATAGAATATTGTAAAGATTTAGGTCGACCGCAATCAAAAGACCCTAGCTTTGTCCAGTAAGAAGAAAGCGGGGGGAAAGTTACCTGGCAAGCCCGTATTACAAGCCTCAATATGATATTCAAAATAAATACATATTTTTTAACTTTTCAAAGCAAGAAAACACTTTGTGGCTTGACATTATAAGAAATTTAAGAATAAATTAAATACTATGTTTTAAACCTATTGCTGTATATTTGTCAACTATCGGTTGGACTTAATTATAATTGTCTATATCTATATTATTATTATCTATATTATGTCTATATCTATATTATTATCAGTCTATATTATAATTGTCCTGAAGAAGGTTGAGTCCAACCGAAACTAGTTGACAAATATATAGCAATTAAGTGGTTTAAAATTTAACATATTTTTTAGTTTAAAAAAGGTTAAGTACGTACTAACTAGAAAAACTTATATTGTGTTCATTTTTTTGCATCGTAACAACACACATATTTTTTGCGCACATTCTTTTGAATCTACCTATAGATACATGAGTCCAGTGTAGTGGGACCAGAAATAAAGTTCCAGAGACAAATTCCATTGAAATATTACACAGACTTTTTTGTTCTAAAGCTATATTTTTCAAATAGGAAACAAACAAGTCGACGTCTATTGTCAGTACTTTTGAAAACTGGAACGCGTTATTCAAATGCTGTACTCTGTACGCAGGTAGCTAATTATTTAAATTATGTCCTACCTACTTCTTTCGCCCCCGGAAGGGATTTGAACACTAGTAATGACATAATGATATCAGTGCACACAATGTTATTGTTATCTTGTTTTGTAAATGTTACATTATTGACCTTTGATTAGATGTGTGTACGAAAATTGATAAGAATCAAAACATAATAATAAAACATTTTCACGGTTTAGTTAGGTTAGGTTTATATATTAAATTGTTTATTTAATATATAACATTAATGACCATAAATTTGACATCGACCATTTTCGATGACGCAGAATTTTCGTTAGAACGGACGTATACAAAATAAATTAGCTGCCTGAAGAGGGTATTGTCGGAGAGAAACGAAAAATTGAAATGAAATATATATAATTAAACTATATTTAGATAATTCTTGATTATATTTACATAGTAGGTAATAATAATTTCTCACAACTTCTTATAGACAGATAATATAAATAAAATAAATCAACAAGTCCCTCAGATAATATAAATAATATAAATAACCCTAGACAGATAATATAAATAAAATAAATCAAATAAACTATATAACCAATTGAACAAAATAAATGCACCTTTGTTTAATATATTCCCAATTTCAATGCCTTCTTGTCCATACTCCCCCAATATATATGGCCGCCCAACACATTAATTATTTACAATTTTTAATATAGTTCTAATTTATTTAATTCAAAAATATTCATTTAATGATATGTTTTTCTATTTTTAATTTGTATTTATTAACATTATACTTGAGTTTTTGATTTATTTTCTTTGTAATTTAAAATTTAGCGATTGTTCAAATATGTTATATTTTATACCTTTCATGAAATGTTTTGTTTTGCTTTTGTGTTATCATTTTTAGTCATCTATTTAAAAAATACTATTTCATATATAATATTTTTGTTATTGGAATTTTGTACCCAGGCGCGTGCAGTGAAGTACATTGAAGTATGACTTTCACGCAGACATATACTTTGGAAAAAAAAACGAAATAAAAAATTAAGTGACAAAATATTATGTTATATGAAGGCTGGACATTCACTGCAAATGATAATATAATAAATAATATTGAACATTTCTTAATTATCTAAGTACAAATTATAGATAATAAAGTATACTTTATAGGTATAAAAAACATATATTATGCGTACATATAAATATTCATTCAAACTTTGCGTTGTCTAGGGCACTAAAAACGATTTTTTTTGCCGCGGCCTGTCGATTAATGCTTATATATTCTTAATTATTGTAAGTAATACATAGTTTATGACTTTTATATAAAAGCAAAGGTTATATCTAACTTATTTCTCTAAAAAAATTGCAGTCTAGTATATACATTCTGATATAAATTAATAATAAAAAAACACATTTTCGAAAAAAACGCCGAAATATGCATTTTTAGTGAAAGTCCCGCCTTGAATAATGATAATAGTTTTGATAAAAGTATTAAGAGACATATTTAGTTCAATTTTATTTTCAAAACATAATCTAAAAATATAATATAAAATATAATCCCTGCACCACACGAATAATAATAAAAATAAAAATGTGGGAAAGTTCTTGTGCGTCTGCCTGAGGATATAATGGTATAGAAACCGCTTAACGTTGAAAACAGTAAACCAATACAAGTTTTTTAGATTTTTGAAACGATAAGTAATTATGACTAAGTTCCAAACACTATTCCACACAAAGGTCTAGAACACCAACATAGGTTATTTCTCTCCTCTACCTAGAATGCTAAACCAGTACAACGAGGTCACGTCATGTAACCCCAACATTGACATATTTCACATGACACAACCTCAGTTTAAGAGAGAAATTATATCGCTCCTGACCGAAAATTTAAAAAATAAAAAAAGTTAATAACGTTAGTAAAAGGAATAGGTGTGCCTAAAGATGAGTGATTTATCGTTTTTTAGGTATCCAAAAGCCTAGATCAATATTCATTAATATTTCTTTAAATATTCATTGCGAATTCACTGTTTCCTGTTTCAGATTTCATGGAAATTTGATGTTTGGTATTAATTTTCATATACATACCTCCCAGCGTATGTTGCTAATGTCTACAATTAGCTTTGTACACACAGTCTGTTTTGTTTTTTATCTTATACAAACAATTGTTCCATTGGCGGGGGGATGTTGAATGAGACGCCTACCAGTGTGACGGGTCCATCGATTTGTAGTTAGTCGCGTGGGAGGTTATGCAGCTACAATGTAGTAAGTAACGTATCATTTGCCATTGCACGTCAATTATCCAGATAATGTATGGACGCCTAATGTACCGCCGTAGTTGATTGAGGACTGATATATCGCAACCTTTTAGTTTTTTTTTTACAAACGTGACCTCAAATGGAACGTGTCGCAGTCATGTGGCTGGGTGTAGTGAGCGCGAGAAGAGAGCAGGCTGCTGGATGAACCGGATGGTAAGAAAAAGGAAGCCAAGTGGATGTTTTTACTCCCTTTCTTTTAGTTAACTCGTAGCGTCTGCTTGCTTGCTCTCTTGTCTGACGAAAAACTTTGGATCGATTTTTAACCCTTTTTCCGTGATCCAATCGAACTGAAACTTTGCAAGCAGACTCGTGGCGACGATGAAAATGATCTAACAAATTTTCGTTTAAAAAAACCAAAAAATATAGTATAATTTAGGATTTTTCGTAATTTAAATTGTTTTTTTCAAATTGGAATCAATTCAAATGAGTAATTAGCCCGATGCGTGTATAGAGACAAAACCTGATTAATAAAAACTTGGTTTTTATGGGTTAGTTTTTTTTAGAAAATATGTATGCTGCGACGTGGATGCCAAATAAACTGTATCAGAAGACAGAGGACTTTGGGAGCGTCCATAGACCACGTGGTCTAATCAGAGGGATGAATGAAGATTATATAGAATGCTATGCTGGGCTACGTCAGAGGAGGGGGGGGGGGGAGGGAGTCAGAGTTGAGCTACGTAATTCTTTCATGTATTTTATTTGGTACAATTAAAGCGGTACAGAACATGCGATAGAAAAATTTGCGAGGACCGGTTTGAAAATAATCAATAATTTAAAAATAGTTTTGGTAACAGAAAACAGCACAAAATGTCTCCTGGAATTAATAGGAAAAAAGTACGTTCCATTCGGGTGGTCGGTGAGGGGTGAGTTAGGAAGGGGGGGGTGAAACTAAAAGCCACGTTAGGGCTACAAGGGGGAGGGAGGGGTTAAAAATGGCACCACGTGGTTTATGGACGCTCCCTCTACAGCGATTTTATTTTTACAATTTCGTTTTCAAAGCGATAGTCGTCACGTGCATACACGCATTACTAAAACTGATAAATACTCACAATAATAAATTCTGAAAGAACAGACGAACGGATAACATTATATTATAAACATTAAATCGGTTTCCTTTTGATGCTAGGGATTTTTTTAATCTACTTACCTTACATCTGTTTACGAAAAGTCACCCCTCACTTAACTATAATTTATTTTAAGGGGTTAGGAAATGTGATTTAATATTTTTTTATTATTATTAGCAAGTGCTAATAATAATAAAAACAAATTAAGTAATAAAATATTATTTTATTGGAAAAAATTTTGAATAAAAAAACGAAATGGCCACGTGACGTTCACTACCGCGGAGGTTCCTCCACCGTGTGTGTGAGTGAGATGCAAAATTTCCCAGGGCGGTCCAGAAAAAGGGTCATCATATAATTATTTTGTATTAATTAATAAACATAATGTAGCATATCCAATTCGAAAAAGTATTTTGTGATTGTTATTAACAAATGACCTAATACATTTAAAAATCCGCATGCTGAATCAAAGATATTTCATACCTAAATAAGTACATATCCTTCGTTTCTGTCTCGGCGGAGAATTTCCACGGGAATGGTTATAATGCAACCATTTTGTTTTTTTTTTAAATTTTAAAAATATTTGTCGCGTTGTCTACTTCTAGCGCCAATTACCTATATATTATTTTGTTTTCGCTATATTGTACCAATACGTCACACGCCGTTCGGAAATTTTAATAATTTACATTTGTCATAAGAACATATAAAATATAAAAATCTAGACCGGCTTAAATCTTCCCAATAATGTTCCCGACTGTTAAAGTCGCTATGTTCCGCATTAGAATTTATTATTTGTTTTATGTGTGTATCGATCGTGAAATTATTTCAATGGTGTAGTTATTCAATATTACTTAACAGAATCCTAGACAACTGGACTTTTCTTTCTTTTCAGTTTTTATTTAAATTTCACTTTTTACCCAGTCGTATTTTTTTTTATTTACTATTTTTATTACATCTGTCTTAGCAGAGATTCTACCGTGGTTGATTTTAAATAATAATATTTATGAACACTTAAATAAAATATAGGAGGTTCGAAAAACCAACGTTTTGCATATATAATCGGAACTGGCAGCTGCGCGTACGGGGTTTTAATTAGACATTTCTATCGGTGCGAAGTAAGCCGTGAATGATAGTCAGTGTGGCCAGTCATGAAATTTCGGGACGACAGATATCGAGTGAAATAAACGAGCGAACTACCTAAGTAGCGAAATAAACAAATTCGATTATTACAAGCTAATATTGGATGGAATGTTCTAGCGAACGTTCAATAGAGTGTTCTCAGTAATAATAAAGTGTTCATAGACGAGTGATAGGTTACGAAATAGTGTGATTTAAAGAATAATGTATAAGTTCAATTCGTATTAAGCGACCTTGTCCATTTAATAATTAACTAATCACTAATTAATAAATCGCTAATAAACATTGGGAATATTTTGAAAATTTTGTATGTGTTTAATTAATAACATTATATAATACATCATAAATTTGAAATCATTCAAATTGCCCAACAACTCTTTAAACACAACAATGGCCAGCAAAAACACATCTATTATGCGTAATGTTTGTATACTTTTAATAAGTGTAGTGGAAAGATAATTATTTTGGAGGTCACTATATGTTGATCTGTGACCCCGAGAGACTAGTGTGAATCAGCAGCAGTGTTATAATCATAATGATTGTTGATAGGCCATTTCACGAGTGTTAATTTTTTAAACATTATTATAATAATTAATGGAGTTTGACTCTGACCCTGAGGAGCGTTGGCAGGTGTCGCTGTCAAAATACACAATACGGCCATTTCGTACAATACTTAGGCGCTGTTCTTAAATTTGAGCGTTGAAATTACTTAATTAAACGTACACGTTAACTCAAAATTTATCCAAAAATAACTGGTAATCTAGATTACAAATACAGTATACCCTTACATTAATGTATTTTTTAGGAAATAACTCAATATATTTGCATAGGAAGCAGCACGTCTTGTAAAAATATTGATTTGTGAATATTAATATTTAAACAAATTATTTAAGAGTAATGTAATATTTTTATATAAAATTAAAACTGAATATCTATATATCTGTCTCTTTATTATATGATCGTACAATCCATGACCAATTAAATCAAAATTATTTGCATAATTATTCTAAATAAAACCCTGCGCAAAGTATGGCTATTACTCCCCCTACCCACTATATGTGTATTATATTATGTTGAACGGTTTTAAAATTTTGTTTAATTACTCTCTAGGATCATGAGGAAAATATAGTCAGCCCCACAATATTTTTCCCTCGGGAAATTGGAAAAGAGCTTCAGCTTCCTTTCATGTGTTTTTTGAATGTTTGATTGCGCATCTATCTAAAGTTCAAAGTAATTTAAAATATGTACCTAATAAAAGGACATAAGTATTATTTTAGTAGTATTATTGTATTAGTATTATTCTGTAGTATTATTGTTGCTTGTTATCAGGGATCCTAGGTATGTAAATCTTGGTACCGTTTCAAAAAAGGTATATATTCGAGTAAATACAACGTTGCGTGAGGTGTTCCTGGCCAGTCAAGATCTATTTGAATAAGTCGCATCTCGACACGAAATGGCGTCTCGCGGGAATTTATCTCAACATAACACTTTGACGGTAACACTTGTACATTCGGACAATTGACAAGTGCATGACATCAGACGCCAGTTGATGTCCGCTGGCGTCTCGGCCGCTAAAACAAATGGGCGGACTAATTATTCCCTCCCATCATGACGCTCTTCAAAACCAAGGAGTACTTCTTGACTGTTCATCTCTTAAGCAGTACCTTCAATAAATCTTTATATAAATGCCATCTCGGTCAGGCCTGTGCTGCGGTGTCCCGTGTGGAAAAACATTCAGTTTTCAAAGGCCCCAGCTTAGCGGGATTTGGTGGTGTATTTACTAGTCTTTTTGGTAGCGTCCGTTTAGAAGTTATAGGATCATCTTTCAGTTTTTGATTTACCTGATCGACGATACTTAGATTGATTCGCCTAATCAATTCGCCTTCTTATAGGGTATTACTAAGAACAGTAATACGTCTTCATACAAACTGGCCGCTACCCATTAGAATGTGTGCGTGCGTGCTTGGCGCAATGCACGCACGCACTATGACGAACACATTGACATAAAATATGGGGGCATAAGGCGGCAGTAGTAAGGACCGTGCCTTCGGTGCCATTCGCGCTCGCAGCCGCCGCTTTAGAAAAAAAATGCGCTTCCTGAAAAAAATGCCTTTTTTATGTTTGTGGTGCTTTACTAAAAAGGTGTGTTGATTATCACAAAGACTGTGAGTTTTTAAAAGTCTACGTTGATGTTAATCAGCGTTCTTGCAATTTAAGTGCAGAAACTAGGTATACTAATTACAGAAATTTTCGGGTTTCGTGTCTACCTTATGCGTCGCTATGAGTTAAAAGAAAGGGAGTAAAAATAAAGTGATAACCCTAGCGTCAATGCAAGAGTAGGCTAATAACTCGCCGACAGGCCGGAGATAAACTACTGTTATGGGTATACTGTGGTAGTAATGATCTAGAAATATATTCCTAGTACTTTCGCATTATATTGTATCGCGATTGTTTCCAAATTTTTTCAATAATGAACACAGTTTGAATAATGATGATCCTATTTTTTGAGATACATCATTGAATATTTTGAGTCCGTTATAAAGAAGTCCCGAACGACCAATATTGCTAGATTTATGTGGTTGATAAGATATTTTCTTGTGATATACAATTCTATGTCCCTGCGTTGTGTTGTATTATCAGTAATAATATTTTCATCCTTGGTGGGTGAGGGCCGAAATAGTTTATAGTGAATTGTAGTCCTTATGGCTTCCTCTCTCCTACAATGTTTCAGTACTTTGTGATCGATCAAAATCCTATGCGAATATGTACTCATGCAGTCTTTCCTGTTTATTATTATTTTAAAATAATTTTTAGTGCCACAATAGTCCATTTAATTACTGTAGCAAAATATATAATAAAAACCACCGTTTTCTTTAAAACAAAAAAAATAGAGATGCGAACACGGAATACGTGTCACATCAATATTCTTACTTTTTTAAACTAAGATAAACTTGCTAGTCTGGAGTGAGGTTCGAACCCGAGACCTTTGGATCACGAGGCGAGTATCCTAACCACAACACCAATAAGCTACTCTTTCTTGAGGATATTGTGACCTTTCCAGGAATCGAAACTGGAACCTAGAAAACCAATGTTGGCCACCAACATAGTACGGGCGATTCATCTAAAGTTGTCTGTAAGATATATTTTGATAATATTTACTCCAGTCTTCGTAAAATGTGTCTAAGCCACCTCAAACGAGACATTTCTGTATGCTTCCATACCGAGGGTTTACCATTTCGCGGTACTTCCCTTTCTTTCCTTTCCTCTTTATTTTACTCCCGATACTCGACGAGAATCCGTATTAAGCTTGTATCTAAACTAAACTAAATATTATTTTTATATTTATATTAACTGGAGCCAACGATGTAGGATGCGAGTGTATTGTGTTATATTAAAGGATGATGCCTACAGTCGAATTAAATTATGTTTATAAGGAATAATTAGGAAGAAAGAATGAAAGGTAAAAATGTGGAAGCACTTAGCACGAGTGAAGTAAAAGCCAGAAACTTGCAAAAGTACTTAATTTAAATAATATAAATGCACGGAGCCGATAGCCAAATTAAGAGAGCAGTGTAATTAGCTTAAGTCATTAGAATAACTGTTTATTTAAAGATCAAAGAAGATTTGGTGACCATCGCATGTGAAGATTCTTCCGCATTCATTTCAAGTAATTCATTCGACTCGAAACATAACTTATATTTGTCCATTTATTTTACAAGCAGGTCATGAAGGATGCTGAGTTGTTGGATAACTTCCTTCGGCTAACCAGTAGACCCGTGAATAACTAAGGAGTGTGATGAATCCAATACGATGATGAACTGTACAATATACATAACACTTGAGAGAAAAGAAGAAAGAAGAAAGGAAAGGACTTCTCTCAGAACTCCACTACCCAGCGAGTGCACAACTTGTGGAAGGGTGCGCGGCTGCAGAATAGAGCTCTACAGTCACGCTCGGATGTATAATTAAAACATGGCAGACATCATCCTCGCAACGAGAGACCGCTGAAGAAGAAAAAGATATACAAGACCCAATCTCACTACACGTAAAAATGCTCCGGCTGATATTACCCGCATTAAGAATGTATATTTCATTAGTACCTAGCCTACGTATTTTCATTGCTGTATGCTGGGAAATCCCGAGGATCGCCAATTATCTTGGTCTTCAGCTCTTCCCTGTTTATTATTTTTTATTCTTTTTTCCTCTTATCTGTTTCCAACCGCACGCCTGATGTTGTCACTACATGTTGTCACATGTAGTGACAACATCAGGCGAGTTGTCAGCATGTTCATGAGGACACTCCATCAAGTATAAGTATAGGTAAGACCTATACCTTCTTTCCCCATAGTCCATTATCTCTGTGTCGAACCTGTTTCCACTTGAGCATTCATATTCATTTGGTAGCGAGTAGCAACCTTGGTTCTGCGGGCAGATTTGTTCGTTAGTACTCCGTCAAGTATACTCAGTAGTATTATTAATAGAATTTATTCCCTTTCCATAGCTCTATGGGCCTCTTTCAATTTTCCTATAGTATAGACGGCGAGGCTCACACGGTCTCAAAAGTCCTATTACTTATTTAGTTTTGTATTTTATTATATTCCAACTACATACACGTATGGAGATTTATTTATCTGTCTTTAACTTAAAAAGCAATTACGTTCGAACTTATATTTATTTATATTTTAATAATTTTATAATGATTATATTATTCAACCATATGTCAATTTACGACAGGCAAAAAGGACCATGTAATAATAAAGCTCTTAGACATTGATGAAATGGGTTGTATCTTAATCCAGACACACCAAACAGACATGAATTCAAAATGATGGATCATTTTAAATTTACATAATTTCTAAAACGACATGCAAATTAAGCATAAAGAGGTGTCACCGCATGATTGTAATGCAGATCGTATAGATTAGCGTATTTTGATACCTGAAAACTGAGAATGAGTGGGCTCTCTCGTATCGTCAATAAATAATTATGCTTGAGCTTGAACGACAGCTATTTAATTATGAATCGCGGTCCAAAGATGACTGTAATATTTATAAATAATATTAATAATACAAGCCGACAGATGTCACCGGCATGTATAAGTGTCCGATAAAATAAAATAAAACAAAAAAATATTTAATATCTTGTCCTTAGTTAAAATTAAATGTAAATATATCGTAAAGAAAAATAAATGCAAAGAAAAAATAAACTTTTCAAAACATATTTATTTATTCATGAATAATAAACGCCTCGGTGGGCTTTTACAGTAGGTACAAGAAAATTAAAAGGATTTTTATATGCCTAACATATAACACGTTTTACAGTAAAAATTTAAAATAATAATACTCGTACAAATAGAACACATTTAAAATAAAGAAACAATAGAAATGTAATACGTTATAATTAGAGACCTTTAAAATAAAGACAATTAAACCAATATACCAGATAAATAAGATAAGAAGATAAAATAAACCAAAAAAATTAATATAAAAAATAAAATCAAAAGATATTTAAAAGGGAAATGAAAAAATTGGGATACTTTAAAATACATGAATATATATAATTCATGGGGAACAAAACATAAGTAAAAATTTAGTCCATGAAACTGTAATTAATTCAATTGCTATATTCTAAATCTAAGTAATTCTTTGATTCGGGTATGCTCCTAGAAAGAAAAATGTCTACAAATTTCAAAAATTTGTTTTCAAAGCGAAGCATGCATGTTAACGGTGAATTTAATGCATAGTTATTCCTGTGAGTCCCTACAAAGAACACCTCGTGATGTCTCGTTTGTCTCGGTATATTATAAGAGACCATCTGATTCAATTCAGGGCAGTCCAACATACTTTAAATAATTTTAAATAGGAACACTATGTCGCTGACATCTTTTCTGTATGATAATTTCTTCAAATGAAGTACATTAATTAAATTATCATAATTTACTTTTTCTTTTGGAATACGCATTTTAAAATGCTTTTTTCTCTAATGGATCTTTCATTGATCTCTGTGATAGTTTCACAAATATCAGGAAGATTAGTCGCTAATGACGTATTAGAGTTAATGATTGTTTGGTTCTGCATCATGTTCTTGTATGCGGCTAGTTCACCCTCAATACTTGCCATTTTTGCGGACATTTTGACCGATGGTGCTCGTTATGTCGTTAGTTTCCGGTATTATCTTTGCAATTTGATCCTTGCTAAATTTATTTGTGGGATTCATGAATAAACTAGTTATTAGTATGTTGACTGCATCCTTAGCTATGTTAATAAATTGGATAGCGTCCGTATATGAGAATGAGTCAAGTAGATGAATGTAATTAAATATGTAATTTGTGTGGTGCGGGTCGCTTAGTTTAGAGACCTTGGCGGGACACAGTCGATGGCGCTGAGTCCTTGAATGGTCGGAATACTTGAATCATGCGTATTGGCGCAAGTGTTTTGATGACATATAATAAAATCACAGATTATCTCACCAGACTGAAAAACTGATTGTAACAAAACTGCCACTGCGTCTTCCTTTCCTTTCTGCACCAATATTTTTCGCTTAAACTGTACTTTATGACCGTTTTATATATTTTTTTACAGAGAGCACACTTGTTACAATATCAATATATTTGAATCTAAATATCACACATATTGTTGCAATATCAATATATTTGAATCATGCGTATTGGCGCAAGTGTTTTGTTGACATATAATATAATCACACATTATGTGCATTGATCTCACCAGACTGAAACACTGATTGTAACAAAACTGCCACTACGTCTTCCTTTCTTTTCTGAACCAATATTTTTCGCTTTAACTGCACTTTATGACCGTTTTATATATTGTGTTATAGAGAGTACACTTGTTACGAGTTTTGACATTTAGGTGTATTGTTGCAATATCAATATATAGAGTAATCTAGTGTATTGAATTTAGAAAAAAGCCGTTTAGATGGAAAGGACAGTAGCTAAAAACTAACCCATAGAAACCAAGTTTTTATTATATTTTCTTTTCTTTCTCATTTACTATTTGAAACAGGTTTGGTGCTTACCCCACGCGTTGGGCTTGAGTCGGGCGACATTACGAAAGGGAGTAATAAAAAACATCGAAAAATCCAAAATTACACTATAATTATCAATTTTTTTAAACGAAAATTTGTTAGATCATTTTTATCGTCGCCATGAGTCAGCCTGCAAAGTTTCATCTCGATTGAACATTTCATTTAATTCTCGCACAAAGAAATCGCACTTGTTTATTTCGCCAGCAAGGTATTTCGCTCGATTGTTCTAGACGTTAACGGATAATACCAGAGTATGATAGTGTGTCCTAGAAGGTGCTAGAGAGTTGTTGTCATCGACATGTTACGGGGGATTCCATACGTAATTCCTTTTACCATCTCGTTGTAATATTTAGTTTTTGTAGAATTTAAACGTTTGATGTTGTACGCATCAATGTGCATACATTCATCAATATTCTTTGACTAAATAAAGTGTAAATAACGTTTGTTAAATTGTCAGAAAAGCAAAGTTAGAATATATAAAACATGCATACGACCTATCATGACATACGGTATCGAAGCAAGAGCGGACACCGTGAGAACTAAACACCTCCTCAGAACTACCGAGATGAAGACTCTAAGACCCATTGCGGGCAAGACCCTCAGAGACAGAGTACCCAATGCGGAAATCCGCAGAACCTGCGACATACAAGATATTGTAAGATGGAGCAGGTAGAGAAGGTATTTCTGGGGGGACCATGTCAAGAGAATGGAGCAGACGAGACTTCACAGAGCCGTTATGCGCGGGATTCCAGAGGGGCGCCGACCACCAAGGAGACCACCAAAGAGATGGAAAGAGAGCTGGACGTCCTCGTCACCAAGACTGACCTATTAACACAGGTCAAGAATCTAACAAAAGAAGAAGAAGAAAATTGTAATAATTATTCAATATCATAATAATCAACTGATGATAATCACTACAGAATGAAGGACCCTTAATGACCATGCCATCCTCTTCTTTTACCAATCTTCTGTTATTTTATCTACCAAACTTGATTAGGGCTTTTTAGAGGTAATTTTTAGCTTCTTAAATACCATTGACAACCTTTGCATTTTGCAAAATGTCTCCCACAATACCAGTTACGCTTTTAAGCAGCAATAATATCAGGTACAGATGTCACAGAGATAGTAGCACAATCGGATCCTACTGTTTGAGGACATCAATAGCAAACCATTAAGCTTGAATTAGAGTTTCTGAGGTTATTCCAACTTTTGCGATTGTCGAGAAATGAGCGCTGTGCCAAAAATACTCAATCTATCGTGATGAAATTAGGAATACGTATGTTGAGACAATGTTTACGGTAAGTAATTCTATCAGTAAAAGAACACTTTTTTTCAATGCTGGTTATGTCCTCGTAGACTCTGGACTATTGTCTTTGGGATAACTTGTAAAAATATTAAACATTTTCTCATTATATTACTAAAAATACCATGTTACAATAAAAAGGGCTCGAATCTTGGAGCGACGGAATACAAATGGTATGTTCCTACAATCTTTGAATAGACAAAACGTGACGGATAAAATATAAAAGAATTCAAACATTTCTATGCTGCGCGTTGCGCGTATTCTAAAATCTAATTTATAGTACGACAGTAACAATTTATGTTTCCCGTGTACTTCTCGCACATAATATGAGTTCCGAAAGATCGATGGCAAAAAATAAAAAGAGGGTATTCATTGTGAATGAGAAATAAAATGTAATATTTTTACCTGTCCGCTTTGTGCCATCACCTGTAGAGGGAGGAAATTTATTGTGTTTTGGACGAGGGTTGCCGAAACTGACACAATATTATATTTTTTATTAATTTTCATAAAATATTTTTTGTGTATTCGTTGTTTTTGAAACGTGTATGGGTAAAAAAGTAACTCAGTACTGGCGTAGAAACCAGGACATCAACCCGCTACTTAATAATATATGAAGAATGTTATAGAACATAGATCAATACACAGCTTTCTTACCAAAATTGATCATTCTGATCCAACAGAGCGATTGCACCAACAATACAAAAATGATAGAAGCTCTACTTCAGGTGTGGTTTCGGGATTAAAAAATAAAATAAAATTGTTGAAAATTTAATTGATTTCATACTGAAACGTATAGTATAAAAGCAAATACTAATTAAAAAATATTTCATGATTGCATGTCATCTGTAACTCAAAAAATTGATATTATGTTTCATTCCATTAATTTGCACAACGAGTCATTTATAATAATACTATTGAAATTATTAACGTTTTTTTATATTTATTTATTTTCAAATATTAATTGCTTTTATTCTTGCCTTTAAACTGTTTAAGGTAAAATACTTTACCTTAAAACATAGAAAATACATTACAATATGAGGCGGTTTCTCTAGAACAGGCCTAGCCTAAGTGAGTAATCGTCAGGATTTCTTCCTGTAAATATTTTTTTGTGAACAATAATTTATTTTTAAAATTCTTTATTGAAAATAAAATAGATAAGTTTACGTTACTGTGACTTCATGTATTACATTTTTTAATACTTGTCCCCTGAAAAGTTAAAACTTGTGTTTGGGATTATTCGCTTAATTCACAATGATCCACCTTGGGACAAAATCACGTAAATGTATTCATAAAAATTTAAGCGTACTCAAAATATGGCGCTTAGTTTAGTTTCAAAATAGTAAGTATATTAATGTGATATGTATTCCACGAATGAACGCATCAGTATTTTTTTAATTAAAAAATATCTAAGCTAGGACGAAATTTCTGTTTATTGAGGATGAATTTATGTAGGTACTGAAATTAAATCTACGTCCTGTAAAAATGGGGTAGAAAGAAAGAGGTAGTGTTTCACTGTGTGTTTGGTTTATGTTTGTATTTTGGACGGTGTTTGGAGTTAGTTAGGTCCAATTAGTTGGAAACCCCAGTCAACTGAAGTTTGTTGGTCAAAGTCTATAGATTCTGTAACGATATGTAATTTTTTTTGAGTACCAGCAGTGTTCAATATGACCTTTGACGTCTATAGAGCTCTGATAAAAACCAAAGACTATATTTCCATAGATTGATTAACAAAAAATTATGCACCCATTTGAAACTATTAAATACCATATACGTTGTTGAAAAAAATGGTGAATTGAAATTATATTACTACATAATAAAACATTGTATGTTTGTAGAAAGGAACGTATACAGAAAAAAACGCAACTTCACAATAAGAGTGTGTTCTTGAATATAATATATGTGTGTTGTATCAAATGTGTCCAAAAATAAAAATGAAATAAATTGGTTAATTCTGACGTCCCCTAGCGGCAGTCACACAAAATAATTTGTACCTATCGTACCAGAAAAAGTGGATTGCTCAAAAAATTGATAATATATCGTCTCTGTATATATATAATTAATCCTATGTGCTGTTTTAGTACATTCTGAGATAAACGAAGGAAACTTATAAAAAATAATTGCACAGACTAGATTTATAAAAAATATTTTAAATAATTACTAGGCAGACTTTCCAATGGCAATTTTTTTTGTATATCCATTATTTATATGAAAAATTGACAAATTGATTCGTTCATCTCAGAATGTACTAAATGCACAATGGATTTATTATATATACAGCGACGATATGTTAATCAATTAATAAATGAGACTTACAGATAAAGTCGATATATTCACGCAAATGTAAGAGGCCACTGTAGCGTAATTGGAACGCGCCTGCCCCAGAAAGGAGGAGATCAGTGGTTCGAATCCCGGTAGCAGCCAAATATTTTTTCGTTGATTTAATTTTTCTGTGTGTCTTTCTAAGTCTATACTAATATTATAAAGAGGAAAGATTTGATTGTGTGTTTGAATTGAATAGGCTCCGAAACTACTGGACCGATTTGAAAAATTCTTTCACATTCAGAATCCTACATTATCCCTGATGAACATAGGCTATAAAATATTTTCAAAATGTTAGGGATCCGTATGAAAACTTCGATAATGTAACCCAACGTGTAAAAAAATTACGAAAAAAAAACTTATATTGCGTACGCTGCGGAAATTATTGCCAATAGAGTAAAGTAATGTACCACAGTTTTATAGAGGACATTAATATCTACAAAAAAGTCTGCGATACCATATATCTAAGTATTACAGTTATGTTACAATAACTTATGTTAACATTAGATGGAAACATTGTTTTTTAGAGAACAGCGGACCCTTTGTTTTCCCTCACAAACTTATTTTTTACTTAATTCTTAACCCGTGCAACGCCGGGTACGACCAGCTAGTCATTAATAAATTTGGCTTTAAATTTCACAGAACTTTGTTCATAAGAATGTGTTCTTGAATATAACCAGTTTTGTTTTAAATGCTTCAAAAATCTTGATCAGCATCCTTGGTGCCAACCCTGACTGGAAGCAGCCACCTGTTCTGTCCCATATATCACCGATAGCAGAAAAGGTTTCCTAAAGAGGAGGGTAAAAGGTCCCATTATGATCGGCAGAGCGGCATCCCGGAGACACGTCGTCTTCGCTGGTGACTTCAGCATCGACCCAAGATCGATGAACCCACTTGAGAACTATTTATAATAATTGTTTCAGAACAACTTTCATAGAGATGCAAGATTATCCCAAGGTGTGGTTTTTACCGTTTTCAAAAGTTGTATAGAATGTGGTTCGTAACGATTTATTTATTTTTATAAGTAATTAATCTGACATATAATATATATATAAAAAACTTAGATTGATTATTCGGGTAGTAATAATTCAGCTTATTATATGACTAGAGATAATAGTTTTGCTGACGTCAGATCTGATGTAGAGATTACTACCTCTGTTGAAGATATTGTTACGGCGACAATGATTTAACTTATGTAATAACATAAACTAACCTAACCTAACCTAACCTAACCTAACCTAACCACGATAAAAAATAAAACAAGGATTTATACTTGTACTGAGGTCTATAACAATGATGACGTTACCCTAACTTAACCCCTAACTTTTGTTTACTGGGCGCAATCAACAAAACTAGGTATAAATTCTTATGATAAGGTTTATGAAAGTCTTCTGTGTATAGTTTTCTGGGATATTCTGCCGTGTATATATGACCTCTTTGGCCAACGTTTCGGATCCCATTGCAGGGTCTATCATCAGCCCTGATAATGGACCCTGCAACGGGATCCGAAACGTTGGCCAGAGAGGTCACATATACACGGCAGAATATCCCAGGAAACTATACATAGAAGATTCTGAATGGCCGTAAAAACCTAAGGACATTTTAACACAAACAAAATTAGGGATCAATCCTTATGTTGGTCTTTATGAGGTTTAAAGTGATAGCAATACGCCTTTTATATTTGTTTACGATCAACAAATCTTGGGTTAATATGGTCTTTATCAGTGAAAGTAATGTATATTGTATTGTTAATCTAAATATAATAATTTCGTTTTCTGTCTAAGATTGGTCCGTAATGTCCATAACTTATTGGAATGATGGTGGAATTACAGTTTTAGACAATTACAAAGAGTGCTACAGGCAATTAGCGCGCCGCTCAGGTAACAAGCAAGGGTTAATTATGCGATCTTGACATTTTTATATTAATATTTAGTTTCAGGTTTAAGTGAAAAAAGTTAATTTAAAAAACAAATGGTTTTCTATTCATGTATTTTCAGCATCGAAATCCTGCAATTATTATGTCCTAGTGAGGGGGTACTGTTATTATTAATAAATAAATAAATAATCAAATTGATATATGATCCACTACCGAAAAAGTTCTGACAAGTATAACTACTAGTTATGTAAAAAAAATCCAATCATCCATTATTCCAATATCAAACCTAATTTAGCAGATTTGTAATTTTAACTTATATGTATTGTTTTTCATTAAAATAAAGCCTGATTAATGATGTAGGTTTTAGTTTAGTAAATCATTTCACTACGAAATGAGAAATTAAGTAAAATATATGAAAGACTGTCAGGAAAAATGAATTATTGTATGGTTAATTTTGAATGAAATGAAAATATAATAATCAGAATATGTTTAATGAAATCAACGTCAGTCTATGATTTTATAGAGTGCTATAATTCTATAATTCTAAATTCATTAGGCTCATAGGGTTATGGGGTAGATATTTCGTTAAATTATATTCTGTGCTATTCTGAAAACAAGCAATATGTTAGATCTTTATCCCAACACTTAAAGGACGAAAAAAATAAATAAACAAGACGTAGGGATAGTCGGTGGTGTCATCAGAGGGCGAAAGAAGTACATGATAGTTATCCGTCAAACGTCAAATATTAAATAGAGTCCAACAATATTTCTCTTTTCTATGGTCCAACGTGACAATGAATGTTTTGCCATAATTTTATATCTGGGCGCTGTGGGATAAGAAATAATAATTGCGTATGAAATAATCTTATTTCTATAAGCTTTAAATACAGCATTAGTACTTATTTCTTGTAATTATGGTCGAGGCGTAAGAATTGTTAGGCTACGTTTGCGGCGTAGAGCGGCTGTCAGACCAGATTGGAGAAATCGGACATCGCAAATAAAGGTTTTTATTTTGAGAAAGATATGTGAAAATATACAAATCTTATTTAAGTAGACGAACACCGAATACCGACGTATACCTACGTTTCGTTTATTTTTTATTTTTATTTTCGTCTATTAAGTGTTGGGATAAAGACCTGACATCGCAATATTGCTATTTTCAGAATAGCATAGATTGTGTTACAAATGCATGTAACGTTCCAGTATCTTACGATGTTGTACAATATGTATTTATTGTAAATACGATAATATCGAGGCGTTTCCTATTAATTGAGAGTAAAGAGAGCTAAAGTTCCAGATTAAAAAGAAGTTTAGACCTTAGCTTAGACGGAAACTTAGAAGCTTAGACCACTTTATTGAAATGTTCAAGATTTTAATTTAATTCATTTAAAAAAATGAGGGTAAACACAACACTGTTTTATTCCACTATATATTTATTTTGAATTGTTAGAACGTTTTCGAGATTTCTCCCATTGTCAATAACAACTAAATTAAAAATAACTCGAGACAGTATTTATAGGGATTGGGTGTGATAGGAGTGGAGAGGTTATGGGTGGTATCTGGATGTTAATTATATTTCTATTATTTATTTTATTATTATTAATTTCTAAGATCTCCAAGATGTCCATTCTTCTTCCTTTACTGCACTTTATTTAACGCAATCTTGTACCTGCCTGTATATTATGTATTTCAATCATGAATTTTATTATTTAGTATTTTAGAATTTAGTAATAAGCGGGTTTTACGAAAGTACTGGCCGTTGTCGCTTTTGCTATCGTTACAAAAGGCATTGTCAAAGTTCACGTTTGTTATTTAAAAACAAGCTTTAGAAACAGCCATACACCTGAGACGTCAACAATAAATATCGCTGAATACTCGTAAATAATGCGATGCTTATTTTTTATTTAAAAAATATTATTGTGCCGACGAGTATCTTGTAAAATTTCATTACAAAGTTATAATTCCAAAGAGTGCGGGAACCGCTCGCAGGCAAAAACAGCTGTTAAAATAAAATACATTTTCGTGGAATCCAAATCGTTCGTGATTTATAACGTTTGGTTGTGTTGCGGAATTCTGCAAAGTAAATTTGACATTCATTGATATCATAATAAATATCCGATCTCGTTGTGCTACACAAGATTCTCAGTGGATCTATTGATTCTCTTTCTCTATCTGACATAAATTTGCATGTTAAACCCCATATAAGGAACCCGGACTTCTTTAAAATAAGCCAGCACACTAATAATGTTGGTTACTTTTCTCCCATAACAAGGTTGTGTCGCACAAATAATATGTATTGTGCTGACCCTAACATTGATGCTGATATTCTTGCAGATACCTTATCATCGTTCAAAATCTCACTCATCACAACATCCTATTGTGTAAGACGGATTCTTCGGAAATCAACCTAAACAAATATTTTATAGCCACAAAGCGCGGGTACACATTTTTTGACTTAGTTGACCTGGGAGCCTACATGCCTATTATGTCGTGCGGAGAATGTGAACTTCGTTCATCTTGTAATCGCTTATTGTACTATACTTATATTGTATAATGTATTCATGTTTTATTTTAATGTATTATCGTAAATTTTAACTGTACTAATCACCTTGTCCCAAATGACTATCCATTAGGGTCATTCTGACCTGTCGATAGAATTAAAATTAAAAAATAAAAAATAAATCCATTTTCTAAACAATGACCTGAACCTATAGATCTATTAAATCAAATATTTATTTACATTTTCTTATATGATCACACAAGATTCAAGCACTAAATATATAATACAACATAAATGTACATGTAAAATATACATAAATGTAAAAATACTTGTCACTAAAGCGTGCCGAAGACACTTGTAATTGGGATAATGGTCATAGTCTTAATTTATAATGTTTTATTATTAAGAGTATCATGTACCTATTATCCTGCTAGCAGGCGCGTGCAGTGGGAACATCGAAGCATGACATTTTTGTAAACGTATATAAAGGAAAAAAAATAGAAATCATATATTTATGCTCCAGATTTTTATGATATATCAAAATATGAATACTACGGCAACAGTTGTTTTATTCCGATTTTTTTTCCAAATAATTGGTTACGTAAAAGTCATGCTGCCATATTCTCACTGCACGCCCCTGCCTGTTAGTGTCTCTAGTAAATAAAATCTAAGTAACTTTTATAAGACGCGAGTAGGTACAAAACAATCGCATTATTATACGTTTTTAAATTTAACTGAAAAATGAAACTCACTCTATTTCGATGAGTTGACAGATGGTTGTAATTTCTTCATTCTCGTCGTCACTGGAAGACTCCTCGTAAAGCGGATCCATCGGAGATTATTCCTCACTAGCTCACTTCAGATCGCGCAACCCTCAAACGCAAGAATGTGACCATGCGACTAAGCACCTCGGCACTGACTAGCTCCGTGGAGTTCTCTCTCAGCTGGTTACTTCTCGATGCACGCATCTGACATTTGCCGTAGACCAAAAAATAACGCGTAAAATTAACGCTATTCAAACAGACGGAAGGTCTCGCGTGCTAGTGTTGTCGCTTTTCATGGTTTAGTGATGGAGAGTTTCTCGCCGCGTCCCATGATTAATTCAGTGACTTTAAATCCCTCGATAGTCGCAGTATTTACAGCAGAGTGTCAGCTCAAACACCTGGTGTGACATTTACGTGACTTACCGAGTATGAATTCTTGTTACTGCGTTTTTAGAAGGATCGCTATTTATTTTTACAGGTGCCTTTCGTAATCAGTTTTTGGGTTAATGTACCGCTTGTGTCTGACCTCTGCAGTTACGAGTATATAAACTGGGACAGAATTTTTATGGTTATATTCAGCTGGACAAATAAATATCCTGCATTCTAAAAAATGTTTTGCTGCAAGAATCAGCTAGACGATGAGGAATAAAAGGTAAAAACCAGCTTTGTGTTAGTCTGTAGTTTCAAAGGTATTTTAATAAATTATTTTGTTTAAAAATTTTAATAGAATTATTATTAATATAGAGGTATCATTACAAGCTGCGAAATCTATGTATACTAGTTCATGAAAAAATACTACAGATGTGTCTAGTAAAGTCCGATCAAATATACAAAAGGTGCCCAGATTTGGAATATATATAGAACTTTCTAAAGTTTGATAGTGTGTGGATATTCTTACGATGGAATCGGTGAACGTTGCATTATGTGTGTGATCATTTAAGCCATGTAAGCCCTAGGCTATCGTATAAGATACCTACTGTTTCTCATATAAATAGCTTAGTCTCTGTGAGACTTTTATAGTTCATCTTAATTGAATAAGTTTATTTTCAACATGGTAGATTGTGGGGTGGTATGTCAACGTACATATTTATAAGTTCAATGTGATGGCAAGAGTTATGAATTCCACGAAATCGACTATGCATAATACATAAATTCCAAAACAATTTTGACGGAGGGTTTTGAAAACATTTATAGTTCATCCTGGCCTGTTGTACGCTACACAATATTTGAAATAAAACAGCTTTAAAATTAATGTTTTGAACGGTTATTAGAAATTTTAAACAATGTGTCTTTTTAAATAATAATAATAACGTTACAGCAAAGTAAAAAAAAGTGAAAAAAATCTGGGATATAAAAGTAAAGGCAGCTATATCAAAAAAATAAAAAAAATGTTTTGAGTACAGTCACCGACGATTACCAATTTGAAATGTACTGATTTCTAGATTATATGTATGTATCCCTTCCAAAATCATCATCATCATCAATGGCTCCACAGCCCATCGTTGACTTTGGCCTCCTTCAACATTCCAAAATCAAGTTTCCTATAAATTTATAGATATTTCTTATAAAAACTTGAATTCAGTAAATTCTATGATAGTAATCCTCGATGACTGCATTCAATTATTTGTTTTGATATTGCTTCCTTTGCTTTTATACCCCATGTATCATATAATTATAAATAAATAATAAAAAACAATAACTACCAAGTTTTTTACAAAAAATCTTTTACAAAAATGGTTTCACACATTAGTTCACAGTCAAGATTGCTTCAATAAGTTATAATAAATGTTTTAGATACTTATAGTTTTAAAGTAAACCGTAAATATTCATATCAATGTGTTGAAAGACTAATAATAAAAAAGTAAAATAATATATAAGCACTATTTTGATGTACCACTTCCGGCACGATAAATATTTTTAAAAATTAATTTTGTACGAAAGAACCCATGAATGATACTAATGCTATTTAAATACAATACACCTGAATAATACAACATTAGCGGTCTTGTAACTAAAAACATAATTGATTTACTTTGGATTTGATCTGTTTTCACGGTATTTAACAATTAAGAAAGACACCAAACAGTACCGTGGTGTTTTTTAAGTTCTGCTTTACCGGAAATATGCAGGAAACAAACGGCCATGCGGTGTTGTAAAAAGAAACCTTCCGCAGATAAGCTGAGTCACGCTTCGCCATCGAATCTCACTCGGAGGCTGCGGCATCTTGAGGTCTCGTGCCAAGGTATTGAACACATTTTAATTTTAAAAAGAACATCTAATTGGTTTCTTAAAAACCCGTATACATCTTCTCTTTCCCACCTGACAACTCGATCATGTGACCAAGGCATCTTCAAAAAACTGGTTTTCCTTCGGATGAAGTGAGTTTTAAACGATAATAAATTATGTATTAATTATACTACGAGGTATAAAAAATATTTTCTACTTATGTTTGTATAGCGCAGTAAAAACTTTGCATAATAGTAGTTTTTTTCCAGTTAAAACACGAAATCGTTTAAAAGCAGTTTTTGTTGCCGATCGAAATGAGGAATCGATTATTAGCAATTTTAGGTTCCAATAAAATAAAATAAAACTTGCAGTAATAATAATTAATAAGCGCAAATTTTCCTTGTTCAGGCTCTTGTACATTATGTTAATGCTAATTTTATCTACAAAATTATTCGGTTACACATAAAATCATAAAAGTTTCTGTAGAACCTCATTTATATAATATTATAACATAGTGATCGGTTGACGTACTATTAATTCGCGTTGTTTAATTATTTCAGGGGTGACTATAACTGCGGCAAACGCTAGTCGCAAGCGCCTAGATCTGGGGCTTTGCAATGCTACACGCTAGTGATGGGTCGTCGACGTATTTACCGTCGACGAAACGAGACCGTCCACGTCCGTTCATCGATGAAACGATCAACTAGTTGAATTCGTCAACTAGTTGACGCGTCAACTAGCTGACGCGTCAACTTCGTTACGCGGACGTTCTATCTAAACATCGGGACGATGGTCAACTGTCTACGGTTCGACGCGCCGCTGCTCGACGGCTCAACCGTTGGCTTTTTTTATTGCGTTATTTTTTAAAATATAAAGAAGTTCGAAGGAATATAGTTTCAGGGAAATTAAAACCGCTACTTGTGCTTATATATAAAAAGAAATATTTTATTATTTATTTGTTTACGCATATTCTAGACTTTTACATATTGTTTTATATACATCTTTCTATATATAATAAAGAAAGAAGTAGGTGTACACAACAATATCAGTTGTAAGCAGTAAAATATTAGTTCAATAAAAAATAAAATAATTAAACAGAATTGTTTTATTTTATACAGGGCAAAATTGGTAATTCACCAAATGCACATCGCACAAATCAAGTAAAAATAATAGATAATAGCTTATTAAGCCTATCTCACCCTACGCATGCATTCAAATTTCAATTCTCTGTCATAGTTCGTGTACACAGATCTGCACTCTATGGTCGTGTACTTTAGAGTTGAAATGAAATTACCCGTCGAGCCGTCTATGACGTCTATGGCGTCTACAAGTTGACAGCGAGAGATGAGAGAGAAATAAACGGAGACGTTTTGTCTTGCTCTCGCTCGTTGCTTTGCACTACGTTGAGTCTCGAATCGTCCACCGTCCACGGCGTCCGACGTCCACCGTCTACGAATTCAACTAGTCCATGCGATAAACGTAAACCTTCGACGCGTCGACGCAACGTCAACGGTTGATTTCAACTAGTCCGTCCATTCAACGCCCATCCCTACTACACGCAACCCCGGATTCCACTGCCGGATCCCCAGACCAGATCCCCTGTGAGTTGAGTTGTTAATTTGCCAGCTAACAGCTACGGGCTTGGACACGAGATCATTAAAAATTGCTGTGCAGCAAACACAATTGGCCGCGGAGCGGCCATCACTGGCCGCTAAGCGGCCACAATAGCCGCCCGCAGGGCCTAGCAGAAAGCAATCGGCTTCGCCGATTGCTTTCCTGCTAGTACAAATTATTTGGTGACGAATATATTTTTTTATTTAATTTCACGCGTTTGATTAGTGTCTCACCCTCACGATCCAGTGACAATGTTAAACTAAGTCACAACTTGCATCGTTAACAGGAAAGCTGCCGTGTATGTGAATACGGAGAGAGCTGTAGAAACTTTCTTCAATCGCGTGGATCATAGGTGAAGTTCCACCGGATGTTTGACAAGGGAACGCGCCTCGGGGTTTCCAGGAATGTGGAGTTCGGAGAATACTTCATCAGGCCCGTCACCAGCAGACAGTTTCAAATACTTAATTGATATTTGACTGACACGTTAATGACGCGCTCATTTAATATTTATTAAACTCCACAACAACTGAACCAATATTTATTAAAGTAATTTCACTCGATGGCCCAGCCACTCCACTTTATTTACCTATAACTTTCAATCTTCAATAAATGATGGATCGAAAGGCCTTTCGAATCACGCCAAACTGAAAATGAGTCGGGTAATTTTGTAAAATTTATGTACTGGAAAATTAACGAATTTTGACTTGACTAGGATAAAATATAATGTGAGCCATAAAATATTAATCAAATTATGTTGTCAAAAGATTTTTAACCTTATTAAGTAGAGCGTGATTAATATTTTGTAGGGTTTTCGAAATTGGGTTGATACGCAGTTTGGGAGAGAAAGCTTATTTCATTACAAAGTCTTGGCCTGTATATTGACTTTATAGATCGCCTTAAGCTAAATATGATAAGACACAAAATATTACATTATTCATCAAATACAGTTATTTTGTCTAGAGTTTTCTTGGCGACGTGTCTGCGTGTTCAGCCACTTTTCTGTCGATGTTTAATATAAAATGTGATTGTCTGTTTCTTTAAACTATGTCAACAAATTGTCAATTGCCGTCTTCGCCGTTATATGAATTTCTTTCCTCACTGTTAATGTATTGTTTTACCCGGAACACGAATGATGGACCAAAGTATGTATGTGGTTGATTGTGAATATTTTTATTTTTTTTATTATAATTTTATAATTCTAAATCTGACTACAGAATTGTCCCATTGCTATTTTTTTTATTTATTTCTTAATTTAGTTAATATTACACTCCTGTATATTAACTATTATTTTACACTATACATTCTAAAATCTATTACTAACATACTATCCATAATAACCTACATATTTATATTACATCTAATTTAATCCATGGATCAATCTATAATATAATATTTAATACATCTCATAATATGGTATAATCTATTACTTTTTTTAAAATTAATTTATCTTGTTTATATTCTTCATGTTTTCTGACATCTCATCATATATTTTTACACCTCTTTTTACATTACACAATTCTGTGTATACACTTTTATGAACATCACTATTTACAATAATTCTGTTCAAAAAATATTTTGGCATTTTGTTACTGAGAATTTTATGTACAAATATGAGAAGGTTATAAAAAAGTTTTTTTTTATTTCCATCCAATTCAGTGATCTTCTCATTTCTTCAATTCTGGTGTATTTACTTTTTTTAATATGATTCTCATTGCCCCGTTTTGCATCACTTGTAGTTTCTTGATGTTTTCTTCATTGGCCAAATGCATTATAGTGTTGTGAGGTGTAATTATTGTTTTGTATATTAACTCCGCAGTATTTTTGACTATTACTACAACCACCAGGTCAACACACTTGTAAAGCGATAGTTTTATATATTTCTTTCTTCCGCATATATTTCATTCATGTGGACTGCATAAACAACATAATTAAATGAGTCAATAGAGAATATTGACCGCACGGGATCTTGCGGGCACTGAAGTTCTTCTAATATATGTTTTGTAAATGTATCATATATTGGATGTTTATCTATATATGATACACATTAATATGTTTTATGTTTATTTATCATCCATTGTAAATTATATAATATATATAATTTTTTAAGAAGGTTCCATTGTTGAAGTCAATCATTTTAATTTTTGTGGCTTTAAGGTTCAAGTTCTAAATCATATCATTTAATGATGCTAATTTATCAGCTGTAATTATTAAGTTGAATGTAAACGCGCCACGTAGGGTCCGTTCACTTTATGAAAGCCACTTGCATTATTGTGAGTGTTACCCTACGTAACACGTAAATTGTGTAGTGGTATTCCTTTTTAATGTTACTCCATTGGCCACCCCAGCATCACCCTGGCAGTCACGCGGAGCGGTCGTTTCTTTGTTTAATATTTTTTATTTAATGATACGGTAACTGCAAGATCACAATACGGTGACCACAGACTTAAATCAATTTAATATAAATTTTGATGCAGAATCGTAATCCGATATATACGACAATAGTTTATGTTATTGATAAAAATTAATTATAAGATTTTGAAACCATTTAACTACAATTATACCTACTTATACATAATTTATTTTAAACTGGCATTAACCCTTCAAAAATGATTTCAGGGCTTTTTTTATAGATTTCGGCCGCCAGTTAATACTGGAAGAACAGCGCTATCTAGACTAGCGTCTTGATAACGTTAGTGATGAACATTATTAAAAAGAGAATTATGCTTCATATACCTGATTATTATATTATATCATCACATTATTATTTGAGCATTCTGGTAGCGTTGGTGACGTACATTGTAAAGAATAATTTATTTTTATTAATGATTAATGATTTTATTATTATTAATGATTAATACCAATAATGACATACGATATAGCAGACAATGGATTCACTTATTAGTTTTAATTTTCAATAAACTGAAATATTTAAATATACCTAATTTAGAGTACTTTATACAAAAAAGCATAATATAGTCAATAATTTTGAAAACGGAATGAGTTTTTTATAATACTTGATTATTTAAGGATTATAAACTAAAATAATATTTAAATTTATTTTTTGCGTCTGTCATTTACTCAAAAAAAATAAAATGTTATGAGTTTTTGTTATCGCACTGTTACTCACACTAACGCAAGTGACTTTCCTAAAGTGAACGGACTACGCTGGCTACAACGAAAGAGGGAATATATTGACTTAAATTAATTAATAACTAATGAAGGAGTTTAGGGATATTTACGAAATAATTTCGGTTTCTAGGTTAGCATTCAGCATCACTGAATTCATTTGTAATATTTTTGATCAACGAGTGTAAATCAATGTTATCAACAATATAAAAAATATTATTTACGATTTATTTGTTTATTTATTTCGCCGTTTCAATTACTTTGCAGCTGTGAAGGTGCTCACAAACTGCCCTGTACTGCTCTCGGCGCATACAAAACCCGCCAACCACATTTAGTTTGGAATGATCGGCAATGAAACTCTTTGGACAATTACTCCGTGGGTATCCACTGACTGGAAAATGCACAATTTATTAGTTTTCACTAGTGATTACACGTTTATCCGGGCATACGGCGCCGTGTGTACTACCGCGTCAATTTTGGTGCAATTATGGATGTGAAATACGCAATCTGTCTTTGATGCATTCAATAATTTTACAATATTTACTATAATTTCGGATATTTTATACGCACCGTATGTATTACCGAGAAGCGAATCTCGTTGGATACTTATCCAACGTCATCAGGAGGACGACCTTTACCCGTGGAGGTGGAGGTCAGAAAGGTCGTCTTCCTGATGACGTTGGATAAGTATCCAACGAAACGTCGAGATTCGCTTCTCGGTAATACATACGGTGCGTATAAAATATCAGAAATTACAGTTAAATATGTCTAATGACCGTAATAACAAACTTAATTCTTTAATTATACAATATTTTTAATTTAATTCAAATTGTCATTTTTGTCGAAGGTTACATTGATAACTTTTAAGATAAGGTGTTGTAGCAATAAAAATAAATTTAATTTAAATTCTTAATGACTCACATATGTACCTATACACATAATAAGAATTGAGCCTCCCTTATCAAACTCAAGAGCTTTTCAGAATATTTTGAGTATGTTCAAATTTTTCGGAACAGAACTGGATTTTTATCACAGGGACATCATTAATCAATCAATGTACATTACAGATGTCTCACAGAGACGAAACTGTATTTTTATGGGAAAGTAGGTATAGAAGTCTTTTGGGTGTACATAGGGCTTTCACTTTACCCAACGTAACGTTTGCCATTTCCACCCATGATAGAATACCATGTCTACTAATTTTTTGGAAGTTGTATATATTTAAATTATACGTCACGTTTCACGTATGAGTTGTAATGATCCTCAGCGCGGCTGGCACCAAAGCTTTTTCATTCGCCTTGAATGACCACAGATGTCGCTAATGAGACATCTGTATTGATTTTTTGGAGCTTAGCTCTACTCCCATACGCGAGAGAGAATATGTTAGCAGGATTAACTGAGTTTGGAATGACCGTGACAGGACGTCCATCCAATGATGTCCTAGTGAGGAATGAAAGGAACTTCGGATGCTTCCGAGGGTTCATTCGGGTGTGGGTGTCCCGTTGGGAAATCCTGAGGGGATCTGTGCGATAAGTTTTCTTGTGTATTGGTGGTTTGACTCTGTCATTCCCCGGTGTTGTGTTAATGTGTGGGCTCCTGCATTGGACGAAGACCTGCCGGTCCTGTGCTTCCCTACCCGGATATCCAAATGTATTTTTTTTTTATATCGTCTTTTTCCCTGTTAAGGGGGTGTCTGTTTGACCTTACCCATCCACTGCCGCCACCGCGAAATTCGTCTACTATGTATTATTTTCTTCTTTTGTTATTACCTTTTCTTTGTTCTTGTATTATTTTTGTATTATTTTGTATTATTTCGTATTATTTTGTATTATTTTTCTTATTTTGTTATTTTACCTTTTCTTTGTTCTTGAATTTATTTATGTATTTTTTTTATGCAATAAAGACGTATCTAATGGTGTCGGTCTGTGAATGGTTTTGTTTTTGCGGCCGTGCCGCCTCGCGCCGGTTTATACGACCCGTGCGGGGCAGCACGGTCTTGCATTGTAGCTAAAAAAAAATGTCAACCTGGAGACGAATGAGAAGGACCGATATGGGAGCTTTTGCTCATAAAACGGTCCTGGGTAAGCGGTGGGTACCATTCACCATTCACATTCACTCCCATAGCTAGAAAATTCCACCCCAAGGTATTTTAGATATAGAACAGGCTTGCTTCAGTTTGGTCCCCTATATGCTGATCGAGCACTGTTCTTGGTCTCTTTCTACGATCATAACGTGGGAGTACTAATCTTCATCCCAATTTGAGTGATCTCATTGAAGGAATTAATCCACTCTTATATATTTGTAAACTATTTAATAAGTATAAATTCCATATTTTATATATTTTATGAAATAGCATCAAATATAGTAAATGTGATTTGTAAGTGCAAAATGTAAAGAATTAATATGTACAAAATAATCAATTATTTCCCAGCATGTGTCATTCAAAATTTTGTATATTTTTATTAAAAGTCAAACAACTACTGTGGCACGCTCTATGAAACATATTTCATACTAAAAGTGTGCGAAAATTGACAACGGATGTCAGCGAAGTCGCTGAATGCGAGCCGATAAAGCAGATTCCTCGCATTTGCGAAAATTTGCAGTAACATATAGCCGATACAAACACCATTCTGCGTTCTACGCGGATTGTACGGCGACATCTGTTGGCTGGGGAGGAGAACTCAATGAAAAATGGAAAACTCACCAGTGGGCTAAAATGTCTTCGCACGGCTGTATAATTTATATTTTTGTATATTTCTAAATATTTTTCATATTTATAAATAATAAGTCAATTAATAACAATTTGTTGGAATATTCTTCATCCAAAAGAGATTTTTTAACAAAATGTAAGATAATGGACCACATTTTTCATCCATTATTTTGATTAGAATGTATTATTTTCCTTAGGAAGGTTTTCACGTTATAAAAATAATTTAAAATACTTTGAAGATGATTCGCATCTGCTTTAAGCTTTTTAAATATACAAGTAGAGGTTTAAGCAATTTTTTAAATTCAATCAATCTATTTTGTCCAAGGTTCAAGAAAGCTCAGAGAAAGCAGAAAAAAAGTACCTAATTTATGATTAATGTTATTAAATGTAATATATCATTATATCTTGCAGTTATAAAATATCAATATTTTCTAATATTACAGTATATCAAAAGTAATCAGTGTATAATTTCACTTAAAATATGGAATTTATTTCCGCGGTTTGCGTCCGTGCTAAACTGTAGTACGAGTTAGGATCACAGGGGCCTAACTACAAAATGGGTATTTTGAGTCAAGTCCGGTTTTGGTTACGCCATAATTATATTATTTAATTGTTATCGACGAAAATCTCCCATACAGCCATTAATCAGATATCGTTGGACATTTATCTACAAATCAAGTCAATAAAGAAACACTATCGTCTAGGTATATAATTGTATTAAACTACAAAGTAGGTACATACGCAAACTCTTTTTTTAATTATCAAAAGTACTCAGTTTTAAAGATAAGGATTTTGAATTTTAGTATGACAATGTTTCTTTATAAAAATTAAGTCACTGCTAATACGATTAAAAAAGTAACCCATAAAAACCAAGTTTTTACTATACTGCCTTTCTTTGTAAAATAAAACAATAATTAAAACATATAACATAACACTAAACTTACAGAAACATTTGTTCAAATGCGTTACAATTAATTAATTAATTAATAAAAATGCAAGATTAATTCATTTTGTTTGCACAATACAGAAATTTAATATATTTCTAAAATGTCAGATGTTTCGAGATGTCAAAATTTTGATAGATTCAATTAACATCAATATCGTAACTTATGAATTTCCAGCGTCAAATGATTTAGTCAGAATCAGTTTTTAATAATGTAGAATTCTTCAAAACTAAGCAGAAATCTAAAAGAAATAAATTATTATTTGATTTTTTCCCAAAAAACCCAATTTGAAAAACGAATAAAACTTCTAAAATCCGACATTTACTATTATTATTATTTTTTTAACGAAAATTTGATAAATCTTCTTGATCGTCGCCACGAGTCTGCTTGCCAAGTTTCAGCTCGTTTGGATCACGGGAAAAGGGTCAAAAATCGATCCAAAGTTTTTGTTGACTGCAAGCAAGCAGACGCCACGAGTTAATATAAAGGGAGTAAAAATGGCGTTGATGAGAATCAAACTTACTCATTCGATCAATAATGATGGCAATGTCACGTTTCATTGTGGAAATATGGATAGCTTTGTAAGAAAACATATTCATAGAGTCGGGCGTAAGAGAATTAGGTGGTAGTTTGCCATAACTTAAAAAATATATTAACCGTGATTGGTTATTTTTTTTCCCATGGAAGGACAGCATGCGGGAATTTTTCTCTAACCGTATGGCATTCGGAATTCAATATCAGAATGTTCTTACTTACGCGATGTTGTTACATGGGCAATGAAATGTTTTTTCTTTTTTTTTTCACACGCGTTAAAATCTGTTACAATGTTTTTTGAGTAAGTTCCTAAAAAAATAAAAGTTGTTAAAATTTATCAATTAATAATGATATTTAATAATTAATCAAGATATATTATAGATGTCTCATATAGAAAGTAGGTATGCAAGTGGGCTTACGACCTGTCGTTGGCTGGTTTAAGCGATCACTTTACACAATATAACTTCACCGTTTCAATCCATGATGACTTCCATATTTGTCAAATTTGGAAAGTTGCATATATGGTACGTAGATTTACTTTTTTCAATACAAACTTATCGTCATCTTTGGTTGAAAATTTGTCATTCCCATGAAATAGTCGCAAAGACTTCCAAATCTACTTTCTCGCATAAATAGCTATATTTTTGTTTGCCTTAAACGATATATGTTATTATAAATGGGATAAACGTCCGAACAACTCACGATTTTAATTTTGAAAATGTTATGTTTATTGTTGTGTATCGAATACACGATTTTTTATAAAATTATTTTCGTGTTTTTTCGGTACTCACTCGTGGACCAATGGTTGAGGACTTTAGGACTAAATTACAGGTTGGAAATGATATCTGTCATCAAAATGTCACCTTAATTAAGAATAAAAAATTTCATACTTCAGTATTACATTTGAATTTTATTAGAAATTTTATAATTACATAGCATTTTTGTCTTTTTCAAAGACAACGATGTCAAATGTTTGTTTTATATTCTATGATACATGGCTTATGCTTTTATTTCATAAAATGTTAATTTCTATATATTCAGAGTTATAAATCACTCTCTACATCTGACAGATGAAGTAAAACTACTGCAAATGGCGTAACAAATAAATAAGTCTATTCAACTTCACAATAAATCTTTTTAAAATCCCGCGGGGCGCTTCTAAAGTAAAACTGGAAGTACAAGTACCTCAGGGTTAATGGGCAATCTGCTATTCTCAAGGCAGTCGGGGAGAAATAATAAGGCTTCGTTTGCAATTGGCCGGAAACTGAAAATTACTGGACACATTTCACGTCCTTGAGCTACAGCGCTGGGGTTAAGCATTCGTATTTTCTTAAATAGAATATTTTTTCATCATCATCATTATTTTTTAACGAAAAAACCTCATGTTTGTGATTGTACTCTAAACAATTACACAATCTTGACATCTGACAACTTTAAAAATATGTATTTGATATCTATAGTTACTCGAAATTTTATCTGGAACACGTGTCCTTGCTTTTGAGTCAAATCCGCAAAAAGATTTATTTATTCATTGTGAAACAAATTCCAAAAAATATATATTTTACCTTAATGATTTATAAAATTACATGTATTTTTTTTCTCTACGATACCTACGGAAAAAAATGATTTAATGAAACAGGTTATATATAGATACATAGAATGTACTACTTACTATTTAAAATATAATGATACTCCTCACAAGTTATATTACTCATGTAGAAGAGAAAAACCACTGTAAAAACTGTTACAATCTTTATTGTAAAAAAAATAAAGCTCTTTATTTTCAGGTTTGTGTTTTCTGGGGTATTATGCCTTGTTACTACGACCCTTTCGGCTGACGTTTCGCATCCTATTGCAGGGTCCATGAGTCCTACAAATGACTAGAAGCGACGAGAACCGCCTCCTAAATACTGTAATAATCTAGAAAGTTCTAAAATACCTGCCTTTGGATATAAATACCGAAAGTCATAGAGTTTTGACAGCTAGTTCGGTGTAAAGGTGACGGTCTGGGCGGCCAGTCATGAGATAGTCGAATTCTATAAATAAAGCGAAATAATCGATCGTAGTACCTAGGTGGCGAAATAAACTAGTTTGACTTGTGCGAGAATTGAATATTCTACGAGAAATAATTAAGTGTTACCCAGCGATAATCAAGTATTCTTAGGCCAAGTTTTTTTTTGAGAAATAGTGTAGTTTAAAGAACAGCGTTAAGTTTAATTCGTGTTAAGTGACTTTATGCATTGAATAATAATTAGTCACTTATTGATTTCCAGGGTTTTCATTTGTCATCCCGCAGCCACGACACGTGAGAATATTCAAGAGAGTACTGACTAGACCAGCGTTTCCCAGCCTTTTTTGGCTCGCGCGCCACTTGGTAGTACATCACGCTTAATTGTACCACTTCGTAAACATGATTGTATTTCGAAAAATTTGTTATTCTATTTGCATTATAAATTTTATAGAGTTACTATTATTTCCCAGAACTCAATTTATTTAAGTTTGAAAAAAAATACCAAAGGTTTTATTTTTCTGATAAAAATGAGACATTTAAACTTTACATATCACAATGTTTTTTTTTTTAAATAAAAGGTGCCGAAGCTCATTTCTTGTCGAAATTCAAAATCAAAACATTTAAAGAAGTATTTTTTAACAACTGATTTTAATAATGAAAAAATAGATAGAATTAAATTAAATTATTTGTATAAAAGAATGAAATGCGCCGCAGGCAAATTTTTCCAAAAATTACCGATTTTAATAGAAATATATGTATATAAAATTAATTAAACACGGTAAATGTAAAAATTCTTTTGATGAAAACGAGAAAATTTACATTTTCATTTTTACAAATTTACAGCAGTGCCGGAGGCGAAATTTTTGTTTTAAATATAATAATATGAATGAAACTGTATTTAAAAATATTTTAAATGATATTTTTATGTCCGCCATTACTGATTATTTTTCGCGTACCACCAACTATCCACTCGCGTACCACCGGTAGTACGCGTACCACTGGCTGGGAACCGCTGGACCAGACCAAATATAATAAAAACTGGATCGAGCAAGCCACAAGGCCAAGCTGTGAACTGAAAAGTTGCTAGCTGAAGCTAAAACACTGAGGATGCCGACAATGATATCATTTCAACAGCTGAGGCTGCAAAATTCTCAGCTCCTAGCACCAAAATATGATAATTTATTCATTAGCTTTCCCTGGAAAGTTATCCCTCCGCGGCCCAGCCGCTCAATCTTCGCGCAATATTTTCAGAAGATTAGCGGGGCCAAAAGGGTTAGCTCAGAACAGTTTTATTTTCTTTCCACCCTAGGCAGCGTGGTATGATACAGCCTGGAAATACCTGGCAGTTAGGTGGTAAAATATTCAAAACCAAACTGGAGGGTTCTTCGGGGAGCTGTCTCTCCGTACTCGGGTGAATCATGTGGCCTTGGGGGCCGAGTACACACATAGCATCAAACTATTCATCATTCATATCATTTACATAATATTTTATCAGATCTCTTGAATACATTCATGTATTCCATTACCCCATTTTACCATATAAAAATATGCCATGTTATCTTATTCTGGCACTGAAGGCTTTATACTTATAATAAGTTTTCGAAGATAAATGGCGTGGTTTTATTTGGAAAAAAAATCTTCTCAGTATTCTTAGAACCTTTACTTTTTGAAAGTTACTAATAATACCGATTATTAATGAGCTCAGTGTTTGTGCATTGAAAATATAACAAACTCGCTGGTCTCTGGTGATCGTAGGAAAATAAAAGTCCCAATATAATTTGCTCTAACTATACAGAATAAAATTTGAGAAATCACGAACTTCAAGAAGAAAGAAAGCACAATAATACAAATATTTGCAAAGGAGAATAATCTCTTACTTCTAAACTGTGACGAGGATTTTAAAAACATCACATTATACAATATGTCTCTGATCCTAAATTAGTTTTCCCCCAATGACCAAAAAAATCGTCCCCACTACGCGACCCGCTACCCCAATGGAATAGGTTCACAAAATTATGCATTAGTTATTAATTAATAGTTAGTTATTAATAATTATTTGCTCTACTTAAAACTTCAAACTCAAAAATACTCAAGTAAAGCTCCGTAAAATTTCATACTTTGGTCATATAATGAGAGACGAAAAGTACTCCATTCTTCAGCTCGTCATGAAGGGGAAGATTGAGGGTCGCAGAGGGGTTGGAAGGAGGCGGCATTCCTGTCTTAGAAACATCCGAGAGTGGACCGGGATAAGAAGCGTGGAAGAGCTGTTCCGGACTGCCCTGGAGAGGGAAACTTTCTCCCAGATGATTGCCGACGTCGGGGAGAGCCGACAGGGCACATGAAGATAGAAGATTAATAATTATACCTTAAGATGACAGAGACTGTTCCTCTCGAAACTTTGGTAGTCATAAATATAAATTCAACGTGTGTGTATTACAAGGTTTAATTTAGTGTAAATTAAAATAATCAAGTTTCACCACAAGGCGACTTCCGTATCATGCAATAAGATTTTAATGTACTGGATGAGGGATTTTAAAGCAGAAATATCCAAGTGTCGTGTTTCGGAGATAAATACAAAAAACATGTCCCAACTCAAGGAAATTTCTCTGCAAAACTTACACTTAATTGGAAATAAGTTTTTAAAAACGTGACCAGTTTCCTTTTATATACGTATATAAATAAATATTTATCTTGAATTTTGCTATTTTTGAAATGATTTTTCATCCTAAAATCGATATAACTTTCAGTAGTATGAAGCAGCCATTTTGTCACGTGACCCTCGGGGGTTTATCGGTTGAATTGAATATCCTACATAATTTCGAATACAGTACACAATAAATAAGTAATCCTCGGTGACATTGCATGACATGCATTCAAAACATTTTTTTGGATGTTGTTAACCTTTTCATCGCTAAGTATCCAAAACTTCCGTTTGGTCCGAAGCGGGGTATCGGAATACCCCAGATCATATTCATATAAATGGTAATATATATTAAGTTCATGAATGCTGGAATTAATGGTCGCACATTACCAAACAAGCATCGAATGCGGCGCAGTATAGATATCTTCCTGGTTTGCATCTGTGGTATGGGGCTACCCATTACCATGCATTAGTTAGAATGAAACAAATAATAAGCACAATAACTAAAATATAAGACACATAGGTATGGTATGAACACGTGCAGGTGCATGTACTGCGCAAAGATCATTGGACCGAAAACAATATTTTTTAATATTATACGTTTAGTAATTTCAAAAACACACGTTAAAATTTTCGTCACTGTATCCGTGAAGATTATAAAAAATATGAATAAATTTTTTTGCAGCGATCTATGGGGTATGTGAATACCCCCCTCCGGGAAGGCAAGGTTAACTTTGCATTTATATCCCTCATATAAAATTTGGTGTACGATTTCAGAAGGATTAAAATACGTATGTAAAAACGTTATATTACGGTCTACCCTGTGATGAATCACCTGTTTCTATAGATTTTTTTTTTATTTTATTTTATTATTTTAATTTGAACTCTAAGATGATTTAAATGCTACGCGGGAAAAAATTGAGCTAAACCCACCTGGCGGAGTATTGGCGCTACAAAAATTTGGGGATGATGAAACGCTAGTATTGGGACGGAGTTAGTAGCGATTGATCGGATATAGGTTACGAGCAGTTAATATTCAATTCTTATAAAACATATTAATCTTGTGGTAAAGCCGCGTTTGGTACAAATGGTTGACGATCGGCGCGGTCCGAGCGGTCCACATGTGCTTCCCAAAAAAAATACTGAACACGGCTTTCGTAGATTTAGGTCGCGTTTATTGCAGTTTAAGCCGTTAAAAAACCGATTAACGTCTACTCTAAGGTGACGATGATATTGACAGTTCCACGAGGTTTCAGAATTATGGCCTTTTTTGCTGTGGTTTTGAAACCGCTTAAATGTCATTAATCGTGATCTTAAGTGGATTGCCGCGCAAGAGAGATAGCAGAATATGAGCAAAGGCAAGGAAGGCAGGTCCTAATCGGGGGATCGCGAGAGGAAAACGCCCCATAAATTTTTTTATAGGAATTGGCCGTGGAGCACGGATTAAACGTATACGTTGTACCAGAGGGGTGACCTTAACTGAGCGGATAATGATTTATTTTCGTTTCGCGGGACTCGGATAACGTAGGCAGATAGGAAAGTTAACTATAATTCCATTATATTTATCTGTAGAATAACGCTCTGTCGAGAAGCGAATAGTGATTCATTTTCGTTTCGCGGGAGTCGGATAACGTAGGCAGATAGGAAATTTAACTATAATTCCATTATATTTATCTGTAGACTGACGCTCTATCGAGGAGCGAATAATGATTCATTTTCGTTTCGCGGGAGTCGAATAACGTAGGCGGGTAGAGAAGTTAACTATAATTCTATTATATTTATCTGTAGACTAACGCTCTTCAGGCTTTTACAACAGATAGGTAATTGCGCAATGACGGTATATATAGTTAGGAAAGAGATAACGATAACGTGTAAGCATATTAATGGCACGACAAGAAAATAATATACTCGAATATAGATACAATAAATTAACTATGTAATCACTACAAACCTGTCCGACGTTAGCGTAGTTTCAACAGGACGGGTAACGTGTATACGATTGGCTATTCTAGCTCAGATTTCGCCGGGTTTGGTAGTAATAACCACAAAACATAATTGGAACAAGTGTATCTAGATAAGAATATAGTAAATAAAATAATATGAATTTGCGGCCCATATACACATGAAATAAAAGGATAAAGCGTATGGGGATCTTATAGATGGATGGATAAATGAAACAAATATATATAGGAGTAAATGCAAGTAAAAAGCAAGCATATAAGTACCAAAAAAATAGGAGAACATAGTGTGATAGAAATTCGAAGACGGGAGGAACAATAATGTGAAGTGGAACGGATATAGCAAGAGCATGTAATAATGATAAACGTACAAATACAGACAACTACTTGAGACCGATTCGACAGATACTAGCAATCTTTCAACACACTTCTAAGAACATGGTGAGCGGTATATAGGTATCAGCGGAGGCGTCCAGTGCCTTGGCAATGAATGAGCACTGAATTAATCCGACGCCTTGCCTGCGGCACTGGAGGTTTATTTACTTATTTATTTTATTTATTTTCATTTATTGGTTTTCTTACAGCCATATAATTAATCAATCTTTGAAGAAAAACAATAATTGATGTACAGAGTTTTGGGCCAATTACGCGAAAACACATACATACAATCGATAAAAGAATAATAAAAACATGTCCAATAGTGGGTTGTGTGAGTGTGTATCTGTGTGTTTATTTATTTGTTTATTTATTTTGTTTTTGGAAAAAATTAAAAGCAAAACGATCTTAAAAATCTTCCACTGAATTTAAAAATTTAATTTAACTTACATTAATAGTTTATTGTGTTATAGCGAATAGTACTCTTCCAGTATCATATTGTTCGAGAATATTCACTGTCTATGTAACATAGTTATTTTGTGGATCAATCTTACTGCCAATAAAAATAATAATAAATGGTTACAAATTATGTTTAAATTCCGCAACGGAGGGAACTAATACGTCCCTGTGCGCGGAGAGTCGCGGCCAAAAGACAGGATTCATTGGGGACCCACGAGAAAAGATCGCCCAAAATTAATTTAAAATTAGGTATAGTGCCTTTGGATGATTGTTATATCTAGGTAAGCAGTGTGCACGTGGTGAATATATGGAAATTGAACCCACGATATAGCGGCCAAGAAACGTTAAATTTCCGATAAAGACGAGTGAAAATACAGGAGAACGGGACATGATAATGGTAGATAATGAAGAAACATCAACTATGATTAGGGGAGTACCCGATAGATTGTAGTTACGGTTGATCAAACGACAATATGGACTGAACTTAGAAATTAAATATTAAAAATTAATTATCGCGCTTGTGAAGCGAGTTCAAATCGTCCGAAGCCACTGAGTCCGTCCCAAAACAGGCACAGGGATGGAGACAGAGACGGCAACAGGAGGTGGGATCAACTGACATATCCGAGTGGAGATATGTTTTTTTTTTGCCAAATTGAATCTTAGGAACAAAGAATTTGGTTTCAAGGAAAGTAGGATATTGAAAATCCTGGAAACACACGACTTAGGACCTTTTCCCGCTAGGGGGGTTTTAAAATGTCAAGACACAGCAGAAATCAGGCAGTTGGTGTGAAGCGTCTACGGGACGTGAAATCCGCGTCGGTTGTTTTTTTGAGTGAAAGTGACCGTCGACTTAGAGTGTCCAGTGGTGATAGTGAAAATTATAGTGAAAGTGGTGTGCGGGTAAATATACTCTTCGACATTGCTCACGTTAAAGGAAAAGGGGGGTACGGGTTTGATTTTATTTTATAAAGGGTAATTAATTTGGCATATTAGAACTTCGGAAATTACTGCGCTTTATTAAGTTGATTAGTCCGGCATATATAGAACTGATATTTGCAGATCTCCGGAAACTAGCTGTGCGTTATAAAGATACCTATTTTATGCTAAACACGCGGGAAATTGTTAATAAATCTTGTAAAAATACCTATCTTATGCTAAATACGCGAGGTCCTGTTAAAAGAGTTTTAACTCAGAGTACGGGTTTGATTTTATTTTATAAAGGTAATTAATCTGGCATATCGGAACTTCGGAAATCACTATGTTCTATAAAGTTAATTATTTTTGTCGTCTTACTAGGTTCACAGAATAATATTCGCAGAATTTCAGGAAACGGTAGAGTTCAAATTTAGTTAAATTCTCGTTTTACTAAGTATAGTATTGGCGGATCCCTGGAAACTAGCTGTGCGTTATAAAGATACCTATTTTATGCTAAACACGCGGGAAATTGTTAATAAATCTTGTAAAAATACCTATCTTATGCTAAATACGCGAGGTCCTGTTAAAAGAGTTTTAACTCAGAGTGCGGGTTTGATTTTATTTTATAAAGGTAATTAATCTGGCATGTCGGAACTTCGGAAATCACTATGTTCTATAAAGTTAATTATTTTTGTCGTCTTACTAGGTTCACAGAATAATATTCGCAGAATTTCAGGAAACGGTAGAGTTCAAATTTAGTTAAATTCTCGTTTTACTAAGTATAGTATTGGCGGATCTCTGGAAACTAGCTGTGCGTTATAAAGATACCTATTTTATGCTAAACACGCGGGAAATTGTTAAAAGATAAAAGGGTTGTTACTAACAGATTCGATTTTAAATAAGTCTTATAAAATTACCTATTTTTTGCTAAAATTTAATTAATTTAAATTGGTCACATTTTAATTTTTACATTTGTAAGGCATATAATATTTCGTTATATGAAATGTTTCGATTAGACCGGATTTATTTTAGTTATTGAAAGAATATTTAGTTATTTTAATAATCTTTTGTTTATGTTTAATATTAAGAGTCCGTTAAAATTATAGCGAATAAATTCAGGGATTAAAAAAATACGTCATGATTTAGCCTATAATAATCTAGATTTTCATTTCGTTTAAAATTATGGAGATCGGGGTTTATTTACAATTTCACAGATGTATAAGATTTCATTATTCTAAAAAATTATATAAAATAATCTCGTGAGGGTCGGGGTTTATTTACGGTTTTACAGATGTACAAGTCTCACCATTTTATAAAGTATATAAAATTGCTTCCGTTCGGCCCGGGTTATCTTATATTATATAGGAAAACATAGGTCCCGCGCTATTAAAACATATAAAAACGTTTCATGTGGCCGGGATTATTACGCGCGTTGGGGAAAGCCTAAAAGGTAAAAATATGTTTAATTTGATTCGGGTATTTTATATTTTATGAAAGATATTTGCCTCGCGGACTTAAACTATGAAAAAAAATGTTTCAATTAGTTCTGGTTATACTTTAGGAGTGATGTAAACTTCGCGGTTGTATAATTTGGGATACTTTGTATTATACGAAAACGTAAATCTCGCGTATAAAAACGCGTATAAAAAAAAACGTATATCATGTATGCAAACATATAAAAACTTCTAGTACATTGTTTCGATAGACCGGGGTTGTATTATACTTATAAAGATGTTATAGGGCCTCGTTATATTGAAAATATATAAAAACCGCCTGGGGCCGGGTCTTCTTATTTATAAACTATATAAGATTTCGTTACATTTAGTTATATAAAATGCTATCGTTCAGGAATTCGCGTTTCATTTTAAGCATATATAAATATAGGGTCCCGTTTTTGAGCAATGTTAGTGTTTCGTTTAGAATTCGCGCCTTCATTTAATAAATATGAAACATGTAGATTTCAATCAGAACTATTTTAAAATGATTCGTTTAGAAATTCGCGTCTTGTATTATAAATGTGAAAATTATAGTATTCGTTTTGAGCTAAAACGTGTGAACATAGAAACACTACAGCTTTGACCGCTATTTTGTTTACTATGCCTAGGACATTCTTGCGGTTTATTAGGCCTGATGATAGAATTTAAACTCTTACTCTGTTTAAAATATACGTAGTGTCTCCGCCTAGATTGGCTTCACGATATACCTTATGAAATTTGTAAGTTCCGTTGTCCTAAAATTATATAAAATTACCTTCGTTTAGATCGGGTTATATCATATTCCTCGTGGAACGCGTAAACCTCGTTGTCCTGAAACTAAATAAGGATGTTTCATCTAGACCGGGTTCATTTTACATTTTAGGAAGAATATAAGTCCCGCGTCTTTCACTACATAAAATGGATTTGGTAAGATTGGGGTTGTTTATACTTGTAGAAATTACAGAATCCCGTTATTCCTAAACTATATTAAAATGATAAATTATATTAAAATGATTTAAACTATATTAAAATTTGCCGGAGAGTGGATATCAAATATTCGAGATGATAATAAAATTATTTATTTATTTTTTTTATTTATTTGTTTACGCCCATTAGGCTTTTACATAAAGAGTATAAAATAAATTTCAAAAGCACATACATTAAAAGTTTCAGGAATAGCACCAAATCATGAGTATAAAAATTAAAAATGTAGAGTAGGTAACGAGCAGCAATGCGTATAGGCTTTTACATGAAAAAATATATCATAAAATTAAAAGAACATACATTAAACAATATAAATTACAAGTAGCAAATTATTAAAAGTACCGGAATAGCACCGAAACATGAGTACAGAAATTAAAAATATAAAGTACAAAGCGGCAATGTGTACGAAAAATATATATTACCCACCATTACATATTAACAGCTGAAGTCAGTAACGAAGCAGTATTGCCTCTTTAAGTGTAAACTTTACTTTCTCCAGACTGTCGACGAAGATGTCAATCATGCAACCATATTCATCATTACATTATATTAAGAATAAAATAATTTTACTATCAATGCACAAACTTGGCAATGAACTACCTACATATGTCGACATTTTAAATCCATCTCTCTCAAAATTTAAAAAATCATTATATGATCATTTCTTTTCAAAATATTAAATTTTATATAATGTCTTAAATTTTTTATATATATAGCTGGCTATTCAAATTTAATATTGCTATATTATCGGTGAGTAAAAATTTCTGAGATCACTACTTTACACTTTTCTGCACGTATACCTTTTTACATATATGTCTAACCTCATTATGTTTAAACTATGTATATATACTTTTTTACATTTATACCCTTTATTTTTCTTTCACATTTAATCGTTTGTTGTATTTTAATTATGTATAAACCTGCTACCTTACACTTTTTGCATATATACCTTTTTACATATATGTCTAACCTCATTATGTTTAAACTATGTATATATATACCTTTTTACATTTATACCTTTTATTTTTCTTTTACATTTAATCGTTTGTTGTATTTTAATTATGTATAAACCTGCTACTTTACACCTTTTTGCATATATACTTTTTACATACATGTCTAACCTCATTATTTTAAACTATGTATATATACTTTTTTACATCTATACCCTTTATTTTTCTTTTACATTTAATCGTTTGTTGTATTTTAATTATGTATAAACCTGTTGTAAAAGGCTATTAAGCCGTGTAATTAATAATAATAATAATAATAATAATAATAATAATAATAATATAATAATAATAATAATAATAATAAGAATAAAACTAAATCGGCGGACCCTAAAAGTAATATGTATTGACCTTATAAAGATGTAGACTAGTGGGGTTTTATTATAGAAGCAATCAATTCTTTAACAACAACAAGTGGACAAGTGGTTGCTTCATGGGTTTGTTAAAACTTATAAATGGATGGAATCCTAGATTCAAAGCTTAATCCCGGTATTTCGGATAAATATAAGAATATGTAACATCAGAAAATAACGGGTAACGGGTTTTATGAAAAATATCGGTGCGTATAATCATTAGAGTATGATCATTAGAATTGGAGTCTAGTCTCGATGACCCGGGAAGTACGGATACGTAAGACGGAAATAAGGACTATGTTGCAGTATTATTAAGATATATAAATACTTACAATTGTCGAGCTAGAGTCTAATTCCGGTATCCCGAGGAATATAAATTCAAAGAAAGGGAAATAATGTCTAGTTTCGGTTTGGTTAGAGTATATACACCGTATAGTTACAGAGGCTGGATACTAAGCCCCAGCTACGGAAACTTAAAAACGCGTGATGGCAGGATCAAAGGTTAGGTCGCGAACTATAGTTAATTAGGGGCCTGTGAATCGTGTGCGCGTGCGAGGCAAGTGTTCGCAATCCTTAGGTATAAAGTGAGGTACTTAAAGTGAAACTACGAAGCACTGGAATGGATATAATCGGCGGCAGATGGGTAAGTCATGTCATCCTCTTTCCGTTTTGAGATTATAACGATATATAAAGGTGGCGCACGATTAAGAAGAATGGTCTCGGGTTCGATACCCCAGACAGAGACGGAAGAAGCGCCGACAGTGAAAGCTAACCCCTGTACCGTAAACTTTAAATATACTTTTATCCACAGGTGTTTGTTTGCATGTTGGATCCGTACTGACCATAATAGGGGCGAATTACTTCGCCAAATAACCCTTCTCTGCATGTGTGTGAACTTCCAGGGATCGCGCGGCCCGTGTGCTCGACGCCGAATTTAATTATTCATTTCTATTTATTTATTTAATTGATGATTCATTAATACATTAGGTGTTTATTTGTCTATTCATATGCCGCGTCCCAGTTATATATAGTCAGGCGGCGTTTCGATAGCATCATCATCGGCCCGTGTGCTCGACGCCTAACTTAATTATTAATTTCTATTTATTTATTTAATTGATGATCCATTAATTAATTAGGTATTTATTTGTCTATTCATATGCCGCGTCCCAGTTATATATAGTCAGGCGGCGTTTCGATAGCATCATCATCGTCCCGTGTGCTCGACGCCGAACTTAATTATTCATTTCTATTTATTTATTTAATTGATGATTCATTAATTAATTAGGTATTTATTTGTCTATTCATATGCCGCGTCCCAGTTATATATAGTCAGGCGGCGCTTCGATAGCATCATCATCATCACCATCACCAGCAGTGTCCCAGTTATATATTGTCAGGAGACGTTTCAATAGTACCATCATCATCATCTTCATTAGCGGTGTTCCAGTCATATATAGTCAGGAGGCGTTCCGATAGTATCATCACCATCATTAGCAGTGTCCCAGTTGTATATCGTCAGGAGACGTCTCAATAGTATCATCATCATCATCTTCATTAGCGGTGTTCCAGTCACATATCGTCAGGAGGTGTTTCAATAGTATCATCATCATCATCTCCATTAGCGGTGTTCCAGTCATATATAGTCAGGAGGCGTTCCGATAGTATCATCACCATCATTAGCAGTGTCCCAGTTGTATATCGTCAGGAGACGTTTCAATAGTATCATCATCATCATCTTCATTAGCGGTGTTCCAGTCACATATCGCCAGGAGGTGTTTCAATAGTATCATCATCGTCATCTTCATTAGCGGTGTTCCAGTCATATATAGTCAGGAGGCGTTCCGATAGTATCATCACCTTCATTAGCCGTGTCCCAGTTGTATATCGTCAGGAGACGTTTGAATAGTATCATCATCATCATCTTCATTAGCGGTGTTCCAGTCACATACAGTCAGGAGGCGTTCTGATAGTATCATCATCATCACTAGCGGTGTTCCAGATATATATCGTCGGGAGGCGTTGCGATAGTATCATCATCATCATCGTCATCACTAGCGGTGGTTCAGCTATATATCGTCAGGGGGCGTTTCGATAGCATCATCAATGTCATCATTAGCGGTGTCCCAGTTGTATATCGTCAGGAAACGTTACGATAGTATCATCATCATCATCATCATCATTAGCGGCGGTTCAGCTAAATGTCATCAGGTGACGTTTCGATAGTGACATCATCATCTTCATCAGTGATGGCAGGGTTCCAGTTACACATCAGTCGGAGATAATTAGGCAGATCCCATCATCATCGATGGCAGGATTCTAGCTGTACACCATTTGGAGAAAATACACCGACATCCCTGGCCAGGGGCTAGGCATATCCCTACTGTCCAGATCCACCTTTCCATCTACTAATACGAGGGGTCATGGCCTCGTTAAACCACATGGCAACCAACCATTACAAGTATCTATTTATGTATTGTATATGTATGTATATGTATGTATATTATATTTTATTAGGATGTATCTATTCGTACGTAGTGTATGAGGGGGCTCTTCACGGGTGGCACAACACCCGTGCGGATGTCTTCCCTCGTCTGGAATGGATTGAACGTATTGATGCATATCAGATTATAAGAAGTACTACCTGGGAGGGTGGTTGCAGTCACTGTAGTGTCGCGAAGGGCCAATGGGCTGCAGTTGCTCACAGGCGAGGGTTGGGGAGCCTAGGATACTCCCCTTCCCCACTCGCATATTTTTGGCTTGACAGGTGGCCCGGGACCATCTTTACAGTAGCTTCAGTATATATACCGTAGTTTAACTTAGTTTAACCTGGAGGAGTTGGAATTCGGGGGGCAAACTGGCTCTGAGCCCGGACGCCAGACACTGACGCGAGGGATGGTGCGGTACTTTGCACAGAAGAGGCCCAACATGAAAAGGCGCATCCAGGCTCAGGTCAACGTATCCGGAACTCGTGTCGGGAGAAGGAAGATGGGATCAGTCACCGATGAGCCTTTGGGTACGGAGGGGCCGAATTTAAAGCAACCACATTTTCCGCGTACACATACATTTACACATTCCTTCTACAAACCCCTTATCCATTAGAACCCAACGTACCACTAGAATGAGACATAGTGCCAGATACAGGTAACGGAACTTAGGCCGGCTAGTAAATAAACGTAACAATGTAATAGATATAAAGATAATGCAGAGTAAATATAAAAGATCGTAAGGAATAAGCACAGCGAGATAACGGCGAGAGATAAATTTATTAATCAGCGAGGGCGTCGAAGACGGAATCATCCACAGGAACGGCTACGAAGGACTCGAGGGCTTTCAGGGGATCTATGTACTCTATATGTGCATGCGCATGTGATAACGGCACGTCACTAACCTTTCCAGTGGATGGCGGTCGATCCCATACAGGTAGGACAATGGGGGATCGAGCGGAGAGGGCATGGGAGCAGAGGATCGCGCACTCTGGAAGCGCAGCTACACCAGATGCAGTGGTTTCAGTCCGTAGGAATGATAGGTAAATAATATAGAGCCACGGAACATAGTATGTTTAGCAATTGCACCGTAGGGCTTAATTGACGTGCTAGGTAGTTTTGTTTGCGTTTTCCATGAACATTCACGAACTTCATACCCCAGTATTTAATTTAAGAAAAGCTTGCGTTAGGGTTACCACTAAACCAATTCATCCCCTATAGTTCGAAACAAAAAATTACACAACGTGAACTGGGGAGGTCTTGAATAAAGCGAGGGTGTTTGGAAATACTACGTTAAAAGCCGTAGAGCCTTCACCCGACGTAGATAGATAGCTTGTTTGCCTCTAACAAGGCGTAAACTCAGTTAGGAGTAGGATAGAGCTGAAAGGCGAAGAAGAGGAGCCATCACAAGTGCCTTGGCAATAAATGAGCACTGAATTAATCCGACGCCTTGCCTGCGGCACTGGAGGTTTATTTACTTATTTGTTTTATTTGTTTTCATTTATTGGGTTTCTTACAGCCATATAATTAATCAATCTTTGAAGAAAAGACAATAATTGATGCGCAGAGTTTTGGGCCAATTACGCGAAAACACATACATACAATCGATAAAAGAATAATAAAAACATGTCCAATAGTGGGTTGTGTGAGTGTGTATCTGTGTGTTTATTTATTTGTTTATTTATTTTGTTTTGGGGAAAAAATTAAAAGCAAAACGATCTTAAAAATCTTCCACTGAATTTAAAAATTTAATTTAACTTACATTAATAGTTTATTGTGTTATAGCGAATAGTACTCTTCCAGTATTATATTGTTCGAGAATATTCACTGTCTATGTAACATAGTTATCTTGTGGATCAATCTTACTGCCAATAAAAATAATAATAAATGGTTACAAATTATGTTTAAATTCCGCAACGGAGGGAGCTAATACGTCCTTGTGCACGCAGAGTCGCGGCCAAAAGACAGGATTCATTGGATGGTTCACGAGAAAAGATCGCCCAAAATTAATTTAAAATTAGGTATAGTACCTTTGGATGATTGTTATATCTAGGTATGCAGTGTGCACGTGGTGAATATATGGAAATTGATCCCATGATAGAGCGGCCAAGAAACGTTAAATTTCCGATAAAGACGAGTGAAAATACGGGAGAACGGGACATGATAATGGTAGATAATGAAGAAACATCAACTATGATTAGGGGAGTACCCGATAGATTGTGGTTACGGTTGATCAAACGACAATATGGACTGACCTTAGAAATTAAATATTAAAAATTAATTATCGCGCTTGTGAAGCGAGTTCAAACCGTCTGAAGCCACCAAGTCCGTCCCAAAACGGGCACCGGAACGGAGACAGAGACGGCAACAGGAGGTGGGATCAACTGACATATCCGAGTGGAGATATGGTTTTTTTTTGCCAAATTGAATCTTAGGAACAAAGATTTAGGTTTCAAGGAAAGTAGGATATTGAAAATCATGGAAACACACGACTTAGGACCTTTGGCTGCTAGGGGGGGTTTAAAATGTCAAGACACAGCAGAAATCGGGGAGTTGGTGAACGTCTACGAGAGCGCAAAATCCGCGTCGGTTGTTTTTTTTGAGTGATAGAACCGTGAGTGATTGTTATCGTCACCGAGTGATAGTGTCCCAGTGTGAAAATTATAGTTTAACTTCAAGTGAAAGTTGTGTACGGGTAATTATACTCTTCGACATTGCTCACGATAAAAGAAAAGGGGGGTACGGGTTTGATTTTATTTTATAAAGGGTAATTAATTTGGCATATTAGAACTTCGGAAATTACTGCGCTTTATTAAGTTGATTAGTCCGGCATATATAGAACTGATATTTGCAGATCTCCGGAAACTAGCTGTGCGTTATAAAGATACCTATTTTATGCTAAACACGCGGGAAATTGTTAATAAATCTTGTAAAAGTACCTATCTTATGCTAAATACGCGAGGTCCTGTCAAAAGAGTTTTAACTCAGAGTACGGGATTGATTTTATTTTATAAAGGTAATTAATCTGGCATATCGGAACTTCGGAAATCACTATGTTCTATAAAGTTAATTATTTTTGTCGTCTTACTAGGTTCACAGAATAATATTCGCAGAATTTCAGGAAAAGGTAGAGTTCAAATTTAGTTAAATTTTCGTTTTACTAAGTATAGTATTGGCGGATCTCTGGAAACTAGCTGTGCGTTATAAAGATACCTATTTTACGCTAATCACGCGGGAAGCTGTTAAAAGATAAAGGAGTTGTTACTAACAGATTCGATTTTAAATAAGTCTTATAAAATACCTATCTTTGCTAAATACGCGAGGTCTCATTTAAATTTTTACATTTGTAAGGCATATAATATTTCGTTATATGAAATGTTTCGATTAGACCGGGTTTATTTTAGTTATCGAAAGAATATTTAGTTTATTTTAATAAATTTTTTTGTTTATGGTTAATAGTAAGAGTCCGTTAAAATTATAGCGAATAAATTCTGGGATTAAAAATACGTCTAGTGAAAAATATATAGCTGATCTCGCGGGGTCTCAGGTTCAGCCCATAATAATCTAGATTTCCATTTCGTTTAAAATTATATAGAGTAATTTCGTGAGAGTCGGGACTTATTTACAATTTTACAGATGTATGAAATTTCATTATTCTAAAAAATTATATAAAATAATCTCGTGGGGGTCGGGGTTTCTTTACGGTTTTACAGAAGTACAAGTTTCACTATTTTATAAAGTATATAAAATTGCTTCCATTCGGCCCGGGTTATCTTATATTATATAGGAAAACATAGGTCCCGCGCTATTAAAACATATAAAACCGTTTCATGTGGCCGGGATTATTACGCGCGTTGGGGAAAGTCTATAAGGTAAAAGTATGTTTAATTTTGATTCGGGTATTTTATATTTTATGAAAGATATTTGCCTCGCGGACTTAAACTATGAAAAAATGTTTCAATTAGTTCTGGTTATACTTTAGGAGTGATGTAAACTTCG